>JAJMSE010000109.1:0-18053 GCA_030558305.1 Pichia phayaonensis
TCAACCGGAATGTATTAACAATGCGTTATTTTATAACCAAGTTATGCATGTATCTGTATACTGCATAAACGTTTTCCATTATTACTCCCAATTCGTAAGTTATTGTATACATATAATCTTATGATTAAATGTATGACCTTTCCCGAATGGGACAGTCTGTTTACCTATTTCCATAATCAATCATCTATGATCGTCATACCATTGTACTCTTCGATTGCTTGCATGTTTCATAATTAGTCTTTTCCCAATATAGTAATGTCTATAGTGACCAGCAACTTCAAGAAATTTTTCACATTTGCGCATCTCGATAATGTTCTAACAAATTTTCGCAGTGGTTTGATAGAAAATCAATTTCCAAAATTGAACAATATGCTAGTGATTACTTTCTCCTTTCTGGTAAATTGGGTTAGCGTATAGAATAATGACAACCAGAATTAAATTCTCCAATATCCTGTGGGTATTAATTTCCACATTCATCTTATCTACCTTTATTATCCCAATTGAATCTGCAATTATACCGGCGGATAAAAGTGAAGATCCACCAATTACCGATATTTTATACTTAGATATTCATCAAAAACTTGGAGATTCTGATGCTAATGAATCTAAATTATTAGGTACAATAGAAATTGGATTATTTGGTACAGTTGTACCAAAAACTGTTAAAAATTTCGAAGGTTTAGCAACAACTTATGAAAAGACACATACATTATTCCATAGAATTATTCCAGGATTTGTTATCCAAGCTGGTGACATTGATGGTTTAGGTGGACACAGTATCTTCGGTAAAAAGGGACACTCACCACCTGCTGATGCTAATCCAAAGGATTTTGGTCCATATTATAGTGGTTTAGAAGATGAAAATTTTGAACTATCACATAGTAAAGCTGGTAGAGTCAGTGTTGCAAATTCAGGCCCAAATACTGGGGGTTCGCAATTTTTTATTTGTTTAGAACCTCAGCTTGGATTAGATGGTAAACATGTTGTTTTCGGTCAAGTTATTAATGGTATGGAAATTAGTGAAACCATTGCAAGTGTTGATAGAGACTCAAATGATAAACCTATTAATGATGTTTTCATTTATAAAGCACGTGTCGAAACAGCCAAATCAATTAAGCAAACAAGTGATAAAGATGCCGTTAAAATTACTGAAACAAATGATTCTAAAGACGATGCAGTTTATGAAGATGAATTTAAAAAGGAAAAGGCAGCGGAAGGTTTAGCAAGTGATAAGAACACAGACGTTGATAAGGAATATGAAAAAATTGATAAACAAACCAATACAGATTTAAAAAATAAAAAGGTTGCAACAGATTCAGCAGCATATTTCAAAGAAGAAGAAAAATTGGAAGCTGAAGAACTAGAAGCGGAATACGAATATGAAGAATCACAAATTAAAGTTGGTGAAGCAAAAGATACTAAAGATGCTAAAGGTGATAAACTATATGCCGATGATCACCCAACCGGATTTGGCGGTTCAACACATCATTATGTTATTATTCCATTTTTGATCTTTGCAGGTGTTGCTGGATTTATGGGATTTAAGAACCGTCGTTCACTGGTTGCGATGGTCAGAGGTCCTAGATATCGTCGTATTTAAAAATGAGAAGTATTAAATAGCTTTTATTTTTTCTACAGTTATATTGTACAAAGTTAGAATTTTAGTAAAGATAAAAAAAAGTAGAAAAAATATGTTCTTTATTTAAATGAGCGTTTCTTTATTGTAACGCTCCCAAATCTTGGCCCTGACGTCCCTTTTCATCAGATCATTCAGCAAATTATAGAAATAAGTATAATTTAAGGAAATCGCTTGATGTATAATATGTGTAGGATTCTTTAAAATTTTGAATATCATATCATAATTCAATCCAACATAGCCTTCAACTATGTCGATTAAAACCCATTCATAGTTTTCATTATTAAAATCAAGCATTTCTTCATCATCATATTGAATCCAATAATTAAAGGTGTCAACATTTTCCTGTAACTCGATTGGATTTTCAGTTTTATCATAGATTATCCAATATTTTTCATAATCGAAATTGGTTTGATCGATCCAAGCATCTGAGAATGCTTTATTATTACCAATTTGGGTAAATAATGAAGCACCATTCATACAAGTGCCAACATCCCAATGAATGGTTACAGGAAACAGCATATTATTTTGAGATTCGTATAATTTTAATAATCTTAAATTAAGTAATTGAGCTGCAACACCACCGGTATAATTCCAACTTGAAATAAATCCAAAGATAAAAGATGAACATAAACCTGAAATGTAAGTTATGAGAATTGCTAGAAGTAATAATTTTTGGAACATTTTATTTGCTTTTATGAAAATAAATTCAAATGTACAAGATGAAACTAAACAAAATATTGGTATAGTATAAACCAAAAATCTCCATTCTTTATGACCATTAATTGATAATACTAGAATGTAAGCAATTGCTGACCACAGTAACGTAGTAATTGTTCCAATACCATAATTAATATAATCAACTCTATAAGTGGATTTATAGTTATTGAAAAAGACCGACTTAATGTTTAACAATGATAAACTGACAAAAACGGTTGTTAATAGTAAAATGACTTCAAAACCTGAAGCAAAAATTCTTGGCAAATATTTGGAAAAATAAGCATAGGGTGGTTCAATCCCCCATTCAGAAGATTTACCACTGATGACATTGAAAAAGAAAGACTCAAATTCAGGCAGTATGTATTCAACATCCCAAAAATATGAATCAATTTTGCAAGTCAAAAAGCAACTTAAACCTGTTGATATAATTGCTGGTATGATGAATTCCCTCAATTTTAATAATGGTTTACCATTTCTTAAAACCCCAGAAGTGCAAAAAAATGCAATTATAAGTGCAAATATTAAAACTTCAAACCTGAATACAATACCAACAAATATTAAAATTGCAATTGATCTTGAAATATCACCATCTAAAAACATTCCAATTGCCACATTAGTGATTGGGAAACATATGAAATTAGGCAAAAATCTAGATGAATAGTAAAGGATATGTGGCAATGGATAAAATAACAATGAAAACCAAATACTTATTAATTTTGAATTTTTTGAACATGAATTCAGCATAGACTTACGTAAATAAATCATTGAAAATGAAGTGCATAATGATAAGAAGAATCTGGATAACAATAATTGGTGGATTTTGGTTTCATTTAGAATAGAGTTTAAGTCATCATAGGATGAAAAATTGGTTGGTAAGATTGAATTAACCACTAATGTTAAATAAATCAAACATCCGGACCATCTTTTGGATGAATTGACAAAATAAACCAGAGGTAAAGAAAATAAAATAGCTGAAATACAGGTTCTTTTAACAACACCAGGGAATGACAGATGATCGAATAACTCGATTTGATCAATGCCTATATTTAAAATATCATGAATTGCTTGAACATTAAAGGATTCCTCAACTTTTGTGTATGGTGAAAGAACCAACATTAAAGTTGAGGACATGAGTAATATTCCATCTAGAAACAACTGGAAGTACATGATGCTCATTTGAATATGGTGATACGGGACAAAATGGGATTGAACTGTTAAAGGAATAAAACGGCATAATTTGTGTATGTATCAATAAACAGAGAAGTAAATCGCAATTACCGTTTTGGGACAACAACGGCCCATGCAAAAATAATAGAAGAAAAAAATAAAATAAAATAAAATAAACAAAATAAAATAACGGGAAATTTTAAAAATTGCCGTCGGGCGTTATGAGAAATGGAAAAAAGACCGAAAGTTATACCACAAAGAAAGAAAGGTAGAGAGATACCGTCCATTGCTGAGATTTGGAAGCTTTATTATTTCGTATTCGGATCACAGATAGAATGGCAAGTGAAGAATTAGAACTCATTCCTGATTTAGTTGAGGATGAAACCGAAGAAATCAAATATAAAGAATATAAGAAGCCTATACTTGACTTGTCCGGTGCAATCGTTGAAGAGGATAAGAATAAGAGAGTTCCAATTACCATTATTACAGGATATCTAGGATCGGGTAAATCGACCTTACTTGATCAGATTGCTAAAAGAGGGGGAAAGAAAATAGCTGTTATTTTGAATGAATTTGGAGATTCCATTGATATTGAAAAATCATTGACTATTAACGACAAAGATAACAACGAAGTTGAAGAATGGCTAGATTTAGGTAATGGGTGTTTATGTTGTACCGTTAAAGATAATGGGGTTGCCGCAATTGAGAGATTAGTTGCTAAAAGGAAGGGATTTGATCATATTATTTTAGAAACCACAGGTTTGGCCGATCCTGGACCAATCATCAACATGTTTTGGTTGGACGATGGGCTGCTGTCAAACGTCTATATTGATGGGGTTATCACGGTGTTGGATGCTACTAATATTGAGAAATGTTTAGATGATAAGGATGATCATCATCATAATGATGATGGTGATGGTGATGATGATGATAACCTCACGATTGCCAATGTTCAAGTGGCATTGGCGGACGTGATACTGTTGAATAAGATTGATTTGATTAAACACGATCCAGTAAGGTTAGAGCGCGTTGAAGAGAGAATACGGAGCATCAATAACAACGTGCCTATGTACGAAACCAAATATGGAGAAATTTCATTTGATAAAATACTTGACTTGCATGCTTATGAAGCAAAGGACATTAATGAGTTAGTTAAAAACTTGAATTCAAAAAGCAATATTCACGATCATAGAATGGGTACTGTTTCGTTTGATTTCAGGAAGTTAAAAGATGACCAGGAGTTTGCTAAATTTGAGAGGTTCTTACAGGATTTGTTGTGGGATGAAGAGTACGAAAAGATGGAAATACATCGAACCAAAGGGTTAGTTTTCGTTGGTGATGATAGCTACAAGGTTATTCAAGGTGTCCGTAAGACATACGACATTATCGACGGTGTACAGCCGATATCGAAAGTTGAATTGGCGGAATCAAGGCTGGTTGTTATAGGTAAACACATTGATTCGAAGGTGATCAGCGAGAAGTTTGTCAAGGAAATGGGTTTTGAAATAAAATAGAATAGAATAGAATAGAATAAAATAAAGTGAAATAAAATGAACTGGGATAAGAGTGCACCCCGATACCATATATAAAAGTATTTGTCTATAAATGAGAAAGCGTCTCTGCACTTTGCACCCTGTCCACGACGTCCACCAAGGCCTTCAAGTAGGTGTCGTGTTGTTGATGTTCGTAGAGCCGGTGGAGGTACTCCACATTGGGCCCGCTGGGACCCACCGCCCGTGCGATGATTTTCCCTGTGTCCGTCTCGCGCTCGGCGCCCACGAAGCTTGCGTTCCCGTCCACGGGCCCCACGTACACCGTGCACACGATTTTTCCCTCACGGCCCGCCAACAACTTGTGGCCGTGCTGCTCCTCGCACACGGAGAACTCCACCTCCTCTGTGCGGTAGCCCTCCTGCTCCCGCACGTCCAAGTACGCGCGCGCCGCAGCTGCGTCCGCCGCCGGCACGTAGTAAACGCACCCTCCCACCTTCAACGCGGCGGTCAGCGCGTCCCCGCCCGCCCGCAACAGTGCGTCCGCCTGGGCCGTGGGTAGGTCGCGCAGCTCGTGGGCCTGCACCGACGCATGGAACTCCTCGTGGGAAGAAACGTCGTCCGCCGACACAATCGTCACCACGCGCCCGAGGAAGGCCGGCGTGCCCCTGTTGTCGCTGGACGACTGCCAGAACCGGCGCACGTACCCCGTCACCGTCCCGTCAAAACGCACCATGTCGATGTCCAGATGGTGCAGTGGCGGCTTGAACAATAACGAGCCATATCCAAACAACCATAGCGGTTCACTCATTCTGTATTTTGTATTGTGTAGTGTGTAGAGTGTAGAGTGTAGAGTGTAAGGTGTTCAGATCAAAAAAAGAAAGAAACCCAACGAAACCAACCTCAAAATCGCCCTTGCACACCAGCGAAAGTCCCGTCCACCCCGAACCCTGGCTTCTTTTACTGGGGGGGAAATAGGAAATAGCCATAGACACAATCTCCCTCCCTACGGTCTTCTCTCCCTCTCCCTCTCCCCCCACCTCACAATGTCCTGCTCCCACGAACACCACGACGACGACGACCACTCCCACTCCCACGCCGCCACCCATCCGCCTCACGCTCCCCACCTGCCCACCACCCCTGCGCACTCCCTCCACCAACACATCGCCCACCCGCAGCTCTCCGCCCTCAACCTGGCGCCGCCCGCGTCCGCCCTCCCGCTTATTTTCAGAGACCACGCCCACCGCTTCGACCTCACTCCGTCCGTCTCGTCCGACGACGCGCCCGCCCTCCTCATCCACATCCCGCTCACCGCGCCCTGCAAACTCTTCTCCGTGCTCGTCCGCGCGTCCCCCACCGCCGACAACTGTCCGCGCTCCCTCCGTTTCTTCGCCAACGCCCCACACCTCACCCTCGCCGACGCCGCCCAGACAAAACCCACCTACGCCTGTGAACACATCCCAGCACCGGAACACGTGGAACACCATCTCCCTCGCCGTCTCTTCTCCAACGTCACCCATCTCACCATCCACATCGCCAACACCTACCAGGATGACCCAACCAAGCTTTCCTGTATCGAACTAAGAGGCCAAGCCTCTCTTCCTCGCAACAGAGCCCCTGCCAAAATTCTCTACGAAGTCGTTCCTCGCAGGGAAGACCATCCCGTAGAACAATTTTCTAATAATTTTACTGTATGAGGAACGGAAGTCCGAATTCGTCCGAAGATTGCTGTTATCTTCCATCTGATAAGAATGCTATTCTTTCTATAAGACTTGCTTGAATAAAAATCTGAATATATCCCAACCTTCGTATCTCACTCGTACCTTCAAACTCCTTCTTTCTTCCCTCCCCCTGTGTGTACAACCACCAATGTTTAGATTAACCTCCGTGTTACGAATCGGTATCATTTCTTTACTTGTACCGCTTTCCTCATACCTCTATAGAAAATATAAACAATCCAGTAAATACGAAGAATTCGAACAAATCATAACCCCACTAGATATCACCCCCAATGACGTTCTAACAGGCATACACAAAGACAAGCAGTATTTACCATTCAGATATCCATACCATCAGACCATGGCGTTGGTGAAACTGGATATGAATTACTGGGGTACTCTCGATGCAGATTATGTTAGATTCATGACTGGTAAAAGGAAAATTTTCCAAGATTACAATATGGAAAAATTAATTGGTGGTGATGTCTTTGCAACCGATGACGAATATTGTGATGTTTTCACCGAACTTAGAGATTTTGTGGTTAATCATTATACTCACCGATTCCCCAAATGTTTTTCCCAAAACGGGAATATTGTTTACAATCATTTAATGGATGAACAATATGATGTTACTGTGGACGACCCGCTGCTTATTGCAACTAAAATTGCAATGGAAGATTTCTATGTCGTTGGTAAGGATAAATCAACACAATTACAAAAATGTATTGGTGTATCAGTTGCATACGGAGGTGGTGGATTCCCCATCACTCCAATTGTTGGACAAGTAATGGATGAAATCCATGATAGAGTGCCATATTATGAATCTAAATTGAAGAAAAGTATGGATAAATGGTTTGATAAATTCACTGATCCTGTTGAACGTCAATCTTGGCATATTGATTGGGATTCAGGTAATATGCATTGTAGTGAATTCTATGCAAAATTAAGAGAATTGAATGAAACCGACTACTTGGAATACGTTAAAACTGTACCTTTTGAAAAATTCAACGTCAGAATTGAGAGACAAGCATTAATTAAATTACCTAAATCTCAAGCGATTATTTTCACTAGTCGACCAGTGTTTTTGAATATTGTTGAAGAACTGGCTGATGTTCCAATGGTACCTGGAATCCTACTTAAAATGATGTATGAAAGTCCAAAGGATATTATAAAACATAGACATTTCGATATTCTACGTGAAGCAATAACAGAACCAATCAAAAAACTCGTCGAAAGACAAGTTGAAATGGGATTGATTGAAAGTGTCGATTCTCCAGTTAGAACTGTTCCAAACTTCCCATTTAGATATAAATATTAAGTTCTATTCTACCGGAATATCCATTCCTGCTATTTTAATGTGTAACCATTTGTAACAAACATTTAAGAATTAGAATTTCCTAATCAGGAATCTCAATCACCCTCAATTCATGTTCACCTGCTAAACCAATGAAATCGCGCGCATAGCATACTTTGAGCTTCATCGTGGTGCGTTGCAAGTTTTCAAGTACAAGAACAGGTGTCTATAGCACAATTCTTATTTGTTGCTTAAATTTTTTATTTTACAGTTTCTACCTATCCATTCAAACAAACATGACTCATCCAGGTGCATATATGGGCTGGTGGGGATCCATGGGATCTCCAAAGCAAAAGAGAGTTACTATCCATTCCGTTTCACCATACGCTCAAGCTCCATTACACGGTTCAACCGAAAGGGCAATTTTCAACTCATTCAGAAGATTCAAGTCACAAATTCTTTACATTGCAATTCCAGCAGCTATTGTTTGGTCTGTTTGGACTGAAGCTAGAGACTATAATGAATACTTATACACCAAGGCTGGTAGAGAAGAATTAGAAAGAGTTAATGTTTAATTGATCATATTTATGTTTATGTTTATGTTTATGTTAATGTTTAAATCTAAATTAACCTTTATTCCAATTCATTCATCTTATTAACTTTGTGACTTATTTATCTACTGTCTTTTATTTATTATATATATTTATATAGCAAAAAATCAATATCATTTATTACATCATAACAAATAAAATCAAATCTGAAACTAAAATTAAAATCAAAACTATATATAAAAGGTTAATGGTACACACATACTATCCTGTAGTAAAATATATACATGTAAATTATACTGAATTCCTTTAAATTATTCAGTTTTTTTTTCTTTATCACCACCATCGATATCTTCATTAAAGGCAACATAAACATATCCAATAAGAACGACATTTGCAACAACCGCAGCAATTCCACCTGAAATCAATGAATTATTGAAAATCGAATTACATGCAAAGAACGCAATTAATGGTCCCAGGATCATCATTGCTGTGAAAAAGATTAGTTTTCTAAGAACTTGACTATATAACAGAAAACACAAAAAACAGCAGAAAAATTGTAATAAATGTTAGTATTAATCCTCTTTGAAATCCCTGAACCTAGTACATACATACGGAGGAATGTCTGCCATGATGGTCGTTTGTATATGCTTGACTCAAGTAGTGTTCAGCCCAAAACAAACACGTTCAATCGCCACCTCCACAGAGCTACCTGCCTCCTAATCAATCAATTGCTAAATTCATGCTGCCACTGCGAGGAAAAAAAACAAAAAAAAAGAACAAAAGTGGAATGGCGTGGCGCATGCTTTTGTCGTCAACGTGGCGCAGTGTGGTGAATGACCTTTCTCGGGTAAAATGCTTTTGCGCCGGAGTAAAATAAGAACACTTCACATCTGATTATAAAAGGACATGATCTGGTTGCATGTTGCCTCTGAGCATTTGTATCTTCTTTTCTTCTTCTGTTGGTTTTCGTAATCCTTCTTCCCAATCCCTCAATTGATAAATTAAATGCCGCTCACTCCCCAAGAACTCATCAGGTATGAAAATGACGGTTATCTAACACTGTATAATTATCTTGATAAAAAAACTGTTAAAGAATTAAATGGTGAAATTGATGAGCTTTTATCCAATGTTAAAATAGGTAACCATCCAAAGATTAAATTCACAACAGGTGATGATAAATCCGGTCATATGAGTGATAAGTATTTCTTTGATTCTTCTGATAAAGTTCATTATTTTTTCGAGCCTGAAGCCTTAGATAACTCAACTGTTTTAACCTTACCTTTGAATAAATCAATCAATAAAATTGGTCATGGTTTACACTTCTTAAATGACAAATTTAATGCAATTACTGTCAATGATGATATTGCTTCAATTTGTAGACAATTGGGATTTAAAGATCCAAAAGCCGTCCAAAGTATGTGCATTATCAAACAGCCTCACATCGGGGCAGAGGTTCCACCTCATAATGATGCTGAATTTTTATATACTGAACCGGATTTATGTCTCGGTTTTTGGTTTGCCTTACAAGATTGTACTTTAGAAAATGGTTGTTTAGAAATTATACCTGGATCTCAACAATATCCATTACAGAAAAGATTTGTTAAGGATTTAAAGAATAATTCGGTTACAAAATTTGCTGATTTACAAGATCCATCTCTTGATTATGTTGAAACTGAAGAAGGTAAAAAATTAAAAGAAATATTCAAGGATGATTCAAAGTATGAAAAGGTAGTTATACCTGCAGGTACTTTGGTTTTAATCAACGGAAAAACAATTCATAAATCTGCTAAAAATATTTCCGATCATTCAAGAAATGCATATACTTTCCACGTTGTTGATGGTAATTCCAAATATGATGAATATAATTGGTTACAAATTCCTCCATCAAAACCTGCAGGTTCAGCTAATTTTACCAGATTATATAAGAATTATGAATAATGATTTCTTTATGTGTCATTACTTTCCCCGTACCTTTACTATTTCATTTCTTATTATTATTATTTTTTTCTATCTTTATTATGTACACAATTTTTTATAACTAAATGCTAGGAATTGCTATTTTTCGTTTCGTTATTTCTACATTTCATTTTTTGTCATTATTCCATTTACCAATTTCATTTAATGGATTCCAAAATCCAAGTTTTAATTCCCTCATATTATTCAATTCATTAGTCCATCTATTCAAATCACTTTTATATTTATTCAAATTTGGGGAATTGGTAATTTTATTCATCGCCCAATTTAAAGTTTTCAATGATCCACTATTTGAAGTTTTGCTTTCCTTCAAAATCAAATCAATTAATAAAACTCTAAATTCTTTAAATTTAACATAATTCATAAACAAATATGAATTTTTACGTTTGGTTGCACCGTTATAAATCATTGAAACAATAACATCCAAAACTTTAATTAAATTGATCTTCTCAGTAAACGCAATTTGATTTGATTTACTCTTAATTATACCAATCATGCAACTATGAATTAATATGACTGGGATTCTATTATTATATTCAATAAATAGCCTTCTAATCAATGCATCAATTATAGTTGGATTTTTTTCAACTAAATGTTCAATCAATAATCCTTTCATACGTAATGGTGAATATAGTCTAACTAACCTTAATTTTTCATTTTTAGAATAAAACCTTTTAACTTTAGTAGTTTTAGAAAAAGTTGCATCTTTTTCATATGCTCTTAAAAGTTCATCTTCTTCAAGTTCATTAATAAATACATTGTTAGTCTTGTTGTTATCACGTGTAAACTGTTGATAATTTTTCATACTTTCATACAATTCACTATATTCAAATGAATTTGGTGTTGCTATTTCAAAACTGTTGATATTATTCTTTTCATCGAAAAAATTCAAATCTTCATTATTATTGTAATCATCAATATGCGAATTATTAATTGAATCTAACAAGGAATCTGTAATATTATCCAAATTGGTATTGTTGCTATTATTAATATCAGAATCGTTATCACTACTTTCAACCAAATTATTATTATTAATTAATTTTGTAGTTAGGTTTGTGATAACTTCATTACGTTCAATATAGTGAATGCCTTCAGATTTCTTCAATTCATTCAAAACCATCATTATGCCATGACCTAATTCAGTGTCTTCTTCATTACCAATCTTCTCACCCTTGATCAAAATGTTGCTGATTTGTTCATTCCATTCAAACCCACATAATGATTCAATTGATTCCCAGATCTTGGCATTCCCTGATAATTTTCTAGATTCTTTATTAATTTCATTTCTATAACTTGAGTTACTTAAGTTACTTAACTTCAAAATTAATTTGTCATCTCTTGTACCACGTCTAGATAAAACTTCTAAGAAAATTCCAAATATGAAGATTTTTTTATTGAATTTGAAAATCCAATCGGTTTCATTATTACAAATCCAATCTACTCTAGATTTAAGTAGTTTGAGTAAAAACTCTTTTGGTAACTTAAATATTTCAATTGATAATTTTTGTAATAAACCCTGATAAGTTAAATAAATTTTCGATGGATAATTTCTTGGATTTAACAACGATAAACTTCTTGGATTTTGACACATTAAGTCAAATATTTTATTTAAATTTTCAAAAAGTTTAATTGAATATTCTTCATTCAATATTTCCGTCATGTTTTTAGAATCTTTATTTTCTTCTATATATTTTCCAAACATTTTAATTATTGAAGGTTCTAAACATCCAATGTATGATTCACATTCTAAATCAATTGATCTGATTAATTCAATAAATTGAACACTTTTCTCGAATTTTTCAGTCGTATTGAAACCAATGAAAAATTCGAATTTATCATCATTTAAACTTTTTTCAATAATATCATTGCACACTTCAAATAAGTTCTCTTTATTGTTTAAAGTTGGTGAAAAACTTGCTATTAATTCTAAAAATTTCAATAATTCAGGATATTTAAATTGGGAAGTTGGATTATAAAATAGTTGTTTCACCACTTTATTCGTAACATAAGAATGTTCAAATTTATTATTTGTTAATGCAATATAACCACCCACGTGATTTCTTGTTAACATATCGTTAAATTTAAAATATTTGGTCAAACTTGAACAAATGATTTTAATTTTCCTATTTGGTGAAACATTTGAAAATTCAATTTTCAAAATTTCATTTATTTTTTTATCAAACTCTAATGAATTAATCAATTTCTCGATCAAAAATTTATAATAAATGGAATTATTTAGGTTTTTATTATATCCCATTAAATGATTTTCCCATAATGCTAATGAAATTTCAGGTTCTGGTTGTAAGTGTAAAACTGACAACGCGTCAAATGACTTAATTGGAATTTGCTTATTAATTATAACATCTGTTAATATGAAATCTAATTTCATCTTGTATTTTTTCTTAACATCTGAAATTGGAACATTTTGATTAACAAAATTGTTTAATTCAAAATCACTAAATTTAATAATGTTTTTCAAATATGAACTTAAAAATAAATCTGTTGATGTTGGTAAAGTTGACAATCTTAAATTTATACTTTTGAATGCAAAAAATTGTTTCTTTAGATTACCCGGATATTTTAATTTAACTAAATTAATTGATTTATAGATTTGCATTTGAGTAATTGATTTATTTACAGTACCATTAATTTCATTCCATTGATTCACATCATCATCCAATTCTTCTATTGTTTGATAGTCTTTATTATATATCATATTTAATATTTTAAATGTGTTTATTGAGTGTGAAGATGAAAGGAAATCCAAATTTGTTAAAACTAGAGAATTTAAATTTTTATAATATCGATAAAAATTAATCAGGAATAAATATTTCATCCATTTAGAATTTTCAAATATTAATTGACTTTCTAAAATATCATTGAGTAAGTTGACCAATTCATTAAATGGTAAATTTAGTTTGTAAATTATATAGGATGCATTTTTAAACCATTGTAAATTGATCAATAAATTTAAAATATATTTTGTCGAATTTTCACCTAATTTTGTATTTAATGATTCATCGTTTAACTGTGCTTGAATTTCGGGTAATGATCTTAAATAGTAGTTTAGTATTAGCGGAAGATTATATTTACAGGCTTTGTCAATGGATTGATTTATTTCAGGTGTAACTTTGTACCAAAAATTCTTGTTACTCGTCAGTAGATTTTGACGATCATTTGGATTGGATATATCTAAAAATTCAGTACATAAATTATTCAATCTCCTATATTCTAATGGTATATTATACTGTCGTTGGTCAGCACTTTCAATATTATTATTATCGTCATCATTATTATCAACTTCAAGATGATTTAAAACTGATGTTGAATCATTTGAATATGTTGGGGCTTGATTAATTATATAATTTTCTAGTGTATCCAAGGAGTTTTGTAAAAATGAAGTTACTACATTTGAAATTTTACCATCTTTATTGTCGTGTCTATTATTATCATTTTCTTGATGTCGTATATCACAATTATTATTATCCTTTAAGTCATCCTTAAATGAAGAATACTGTCGGGAATTTGGTATCAAAGTTGTATATTTATATATTTTTGTGAACGATGCACTTCGACACCGTATTTTAAACAACATCTTAAATGTGTTTAAACACTTGGATGGTTATAAATCGGTATATTTTCCGTTAATAAATGGCTCTGAAAAATGTCAAAAACCTATGTACTTATTTGGTAAAACCGCTGTAAATTTTCACACTTGGTTGGCAATGATGGGGATCGTCAAAAGACTATAGACGCTATACAATATTTTTTTTCTGCACAGATAATTTCTTGCTGCTACCGATATTACTACCATACCTTATATAACATACCCTATAAATCCTCGGTGTTCCTTGGGATTTACACCAGATGACATTGTGCTACGTTCTATCTAAGAAGTTGATTTATCTTTGATTTTTCTTATTTTTATAATTTGTAGTTTTTTTTTTATTTTTATTTTCGGCTATCTTTTTTCATACCTATAAGAAATCATATGGGATAAACATATTATACATATATTTATTCCTGTTTCAGTTTGGTTCATTATTGTTTTTTTTCAACTTAAGGCTACGTTTAAATACTGGAAAAAGCAATTATTTTGTCTGTATTAGGCTGTTGAAAAATTGTGGCGAATCTTATAGTAATATTTCTGTTTTTATGGCATCATTAAAGAAAGCGATTCAAAAACTGGAAGGTTTACGAAGTATGTTTTTGTATTTACGGTATATTGTTACTGATGATTCTGAAGCGACCTGCAACAGTTTATTAGCTGCTTTTACAAATAAAATTGAAATTGTCCAATGATTATGGCACATGAGAATTAATGTTGAAAACAATCTTGCTGTTGTAGCAAGCGGTTCACAACCTGATGAGTTGAATGTGAAGTAGAAAGCCTCTGAAAGTGATATCATCAATCGAATCACTGAAGTTACATTACCAATTGGCGACAAGAAGATTGTTACCAGAAAGGCAGATTTATCTATTCAGATCCCTCATTGCATAGTAGTGTCTCTTTTTAGGTCGCCCTGGGTAATTACGACTATACTCAGTATATGCTAATAAAGAGATTGTAGTAATATAGATATATGATATATACATATTTGTGTACGAGAATAGCAGAACCGGACCTAAATGGGATATGAACTTGGTGGTCTCGCAACAACACTTTCCGTTATGGGCAGAATATTAGCCAGAAACATGGAAGCTTAATATCAGTCACAGTGTTGCTCTGAATTAAGGTTACAATTTGCTTTCTCTATATAAGGTGGTCTGGTCGCCTTCGCCTTTGTCGGCCTCTAAAATCTTATACAGTATATTTGTATTATATACTGATATATACATATTATTCGCATTAGCTACCAGTTTATCATCTTTGCTGAATACACTAACACAATCAGCTGTAATTAATAAAATACCGTCTATGAGAACTATGTTCCCTTCATTGGTCCAGATCTTCGCCTTTCTTATTACACATATATTGTGTGTGTCTGGTGCACCTGCAAATGTAGCTGCGGTTGGTGAATTTTTAGATTGTTTACGGTTCCATAGCGCTACAAATTATGGATATAATGTGACCAGTGAAGGTTGTCTAGAGATAGCACCTCTTGAGCCGACGCTTAAAGATGTAACTGATAGGTCTTCGTTTTCTATCTGCAATTATCTATTCGGTATTAGTTTTTATTGCAGTTTCTCAAGTGGTGCCTCAATTTATCAACCTGATCTGGTTTTTGAGCCAATTGATGAAGCTGATCATAATGACCTTTTCAACAGAGGGCTTATTGCAAGCGTACCATTAGGCCCTATATCTGATTTCGAATATTTCAACAATAGGTTTCACAATTACATGGCCATAGGGGGGAGTATGGGATTTTCGGATGCAGATCTTTCGAATGTCGTTAACAAATATCCAAGATAAGTACTTTGGACAACCGTGATTTTGTACGCAGTTGAAGACGTGCAATGCGATGATGGTGGTTACGGCATCTTTAAGGTCAGACATAATTAGAGGTAGACGACAGTGAAAAATCACCTGCGCCGTCATAAAAGTTCGGATCCGTACACCAAAAACAAGTTTCAGTATTTCTTATGTTAAAAATTATATAGTGTCTTCTTTTATGAAAAAAAGTTTGTATTACCTATTTCTTTTGACCTTGTGCAGCAACTGCAGCAGCACCAGCAGCTGCAGCTTCTGGATCTAAGTAGTAAGCTGGCTTGATTGGCTTTAAGTTGTCATCTAATTCATAGACTAATGGAATTGCAGTTGGGATGTTTAAACCCGCAATATCATCAGATGAAATGTTGTCTAAATGTTTGACTAATGCTCTTAATGAGTTACCATGCGCAGTAATCATAACAGTCTTGTTATCTAATAAGTCCTTAGCAATGACATCTTGCCAGTATGGTAATAATCTGTCAATGACTAAAGCTAAAGATTCAGTCTTTGGTAAAACATTTGGATCAACATTGCTGTATCTTTCTTCACCAAATTGTGAGAACTTAGAATTGTTTTCAATTGGTGGTGGTGGAATGTCGAAGGATCTTCTCCATTCTTGGAACTTTTCTTTACCGTAAGTTTCTAGGGTTTCTGCCTTATCCTTACCTTGTAAAGCACCATAATGTCTTTCGTTTAATCTCCATGATCTAACAACTGGAATAAATAATCTGTCAGAGTTATCTAATGCAATGTTAGCAGTTTGAATAGCTCTGGTTAATAAAGAAGTATATAAGACATCTGGCTTAATATCTGCTTCCTTTAATAATTCACCAGCACGCTTTGCTTCTTGTTCACCCTTTGGAGAAAGCTTAACATCAACCCAACCGGTGAATAAGTTTTTTTCGTTCCATTCGGATTGACCGTGTCTGACTAAAATTAATTTGTGGACCATTTTTGTGATATTTGTGTTGTTCCCAGAAGAAGGAAAGCTATGAGCTGGAAGAGCAGGTGGAATTTCCAGTCCTTAAATAAAACTGTGACTTTCTCGCATTTCACCTCTCCGGGTGTCACCTGTTTTTGGCGGCTCGTCGGTGCTGTATTTTTTCCCGGGTGGATGTGGCTCTTTCCAATGACATCAACTAAACATAAGAGAAGTCAAGTGTACATGGACAATATGTGTTGGTGAGTAGATGAGAGGAGACATAATAGAGAAAAGGGGTGGTTGAAAGAGAGAGGAGAAAAAAAAAGAAGAGAAGAAGAATAAACAGAAAAGGATTAATTAGAAAACAACGAAGACTATGTTATCCTTTTGATTTAATTCGTGTTTTTTTCGTCAACTTAATGTAATAGATTTGTTGTGTATCTGTAGAATTGGTATTTGTAGGAGTACCCATTCTCAAGCACCCTTTCTTTTCCTTTTACTGAGGAGAATGCAGACAAACCAATAAAGTACACTTAATTCCACACAAGCACAGTACCTAATCGGCACTAAAATGCACCGCCACAATGAGGAAGATAACTAAAAGCGTATGTAATTGCCCCTTTAGTTTTAATTAATACGCAATAATTGATCCGGTAAATGGAATAATTGATGGAATAATTAATTAATGGTATCGTTGCCCCTCCCCCCAACATTGTTTATTTTTCATTTCTCCGCTTGTTTTGTAAATATTACCACAGCAATAGATGTAATGCCCCCCACCTGTCAAAATATCGATGCAACAAGTCAAAAATCTAAATTGTTAATAACAAAGGTTTTCTTAACATAAGCCCTGTAACATTAGAATACGTTTTCTATTGCTTTAAAAGTTTGAAAGCCCATCATTCAAAGTTGCTGTTAATATGTCAAAGGATGATATAAACATAAAACCTAATAGAAATGTGTTGAAAGGAATGCCGTACTGATAACAGACCGGCCGATAACAAATGGACCAATAAACAGATAATAACTTATCTGTTATCTGTTATCTGTTATTTGTGATCGGCTATCTCCTATCTGTTATTTGATATCTCTTATCTGATATCTATTCCTTTATATAATTATTACACATTAGATTAGTATTTATAAGGGG
>JAJMSE010000110.1:0-17428 GCA_030558305.1 Pichia phayaonensis
GGAATAGCATTATAGGTATGGTTCTACTTCTGGATTTGGGGAGGATTCGTTCTTCACCATTACACAATACAACTAGAAAAGGGGAAAAGGAGCTCAATTGGGTTCTTTTCGAGAAAATTGATGGATAGCAAAAATTTATAGAATAATATAATATAGACACTAGCATTAGTTTAATTGGATAACCATATCACCAGAGTTATCGAGTTTTAAGTTGACATTACCGTCGTTGGATTTTTTGAAAGCTTCCATTGGTTTGTAACCCCATTTTTCTAACATAGCCTTATCTTCGTCCCAACCAGTACACATGGTAGTTAACATTTTTTCACCAGTGAAAATAGCGTTAACACCAGCATTGAAACATAACAATTGTTCGTATTCTTTCATGGTGTATCTACCAGCGGCTAATCTGATGATTGTTTTTGGCATGATTAATCTAGCGGTTGAAATAACACGTAAGATGTTTTCCAGTTGGATTTTCCTATCTTTGTAAATGGTTTTCAATTCTTCTTCCATTGGGGTACCCTTGATTGCAATCAATTTGTTGATTGGTAAACTTTCTGGATGTTTTGACATTGTTGATAAAGTGTGTAAGAAATCAATATGATCATCAACGGTTTCACCCATACCGAGAATACCACCAGAACAAACCTTGATACCGGAGTCGTTGACGGTGTCAATGGTTTTCAATCTATCATCAAAGGATCTAGTTGAGATGATGTTTTTGTAGTGATCTCTAGAAGTGTCAATGTTATGGTTGTAAGCGGTTAAACCAGCATCTTTTAAAGTAGCAGCTTGCTCCTTATCGATCATACCTAAAGTGACACAAGTTTCCATACCTAATTCATTGTTGATTTTGGAAACCATTTCAGAGATTTTTTTAAGTGCACTTTTACGACCTTTCATTTCTCTCCAAGCGGAACCCATACAGAATCTGGTGGAGTTGTTAGCCTTTGCAATCTTGGCCTTTTCGAAGACTTCATCGAGGTTTAACAGTTTCGTTGCTTTCAAACCGGTTGGATTGTGAGAGGATTGTGCACAATACTTACAATCTTCGGAACAACCACCAGTTTTGATGGAGAGTAAAGTACACAATTGGATTTCTGCAGGGTTGTGGTGTTGACGATGTTGCAGCTGGGAATAGAAGAGCAGATCGTTCAATGGGGAGTTGAAGATGGAAGTAATTTGGGATCTAGTCCAGGTGGTGATTGGAGAAGAGGCGGTTAGAGCAGATTTGATGATAGCAGACATTGCAGAGTGGGATGAGAATGGGGGATGAGAATGGGGATGGGAATGGGAATAGGAAGAAAAAGAAGAAGAGGAAGAAGTAGAAGAAGTAGAAGAAGTAGAAGAAGAAGAAGAAGAGGGAGTAGAGGGGTTTATAAAGCACAAAAGAGTATAAGATGGAGGAAAGTGTTGGGTAGAGGTAATGTGGGGGGGGGATGAAAAGAAACGAAGAGAAATGGAAGAGAGAGCTGGAGTCATGGGAGTCATGTTGCGAGAGCGGAAAATGTCCGTTTTGGGATTTTTGTTTTTCCACTTCGCGGATTTTTTGTTTTTCCACTGGGGCGGCTCAGCGCTTTTTCCCGCGCCCGCGTCGATCGGCGCGCCGTCGATCGGCGCGGGCTTTTCTTCCTTTTTTCTTTTTCCACCCGCGCCTTTTCCCTTTCCCTTCCCCCAGCCCGCATCCCGCCGAGCCCCGTCCACACTGCCACTTGCCAGTTCCACTTCCCGTCCGCCCTCCCCGTTGCCACTCGCTTCCGACGTCGAAATTGCTTGCGCCATATAAAAGATGTGTGACCGCCGATGGCTGTCTGTTGCAGACGGATACACCGTTGGCACAAGGTTATTGGTACCATCTCTCTTCTTCTTTCTTCTGTTCTCTCCAATCTCCTCTCTCCTCTCTCCAACCATCAACAATGTTCTCTAAGATCCCAGCAAGACAATTCTCCTCCACCGCCTCCTCCGCTTACAAGGTCACCGTTTTAGGTGCTGCAGGTGGTATTGGTCAACCATTATCCCTTTTAATGAAATTAAACCACAAGGTCACCGACTTGGCTTTATACGATTTAAGATTAGGTGCTGGTGTCGCTACCGATATCTCCCACATCCCAACCAACTCCACCGTCAAGGGTTACGGTCCTGAAGATGATGGTTTAGCAAAGGCTTTAAAGGGTGCTGATGTCGTCCTTATCCCAGCTGGTGTCCCAAGAAAGCCAGGTATGACCAGAGATGACTTATTCAACACCAACGCTTCCATTGTCAGAGACTTAGCTAAGGCTGCTGCAGATAACGCTCCAAACGCTGCTTTATTAATCATCTCCAACCCAGTTAACTCCACTGTTCCAATCGTTGCAGAAGTTTTAAAATCTAAGGGTGTTTACAATCCAAAGAAATTATTCGGTGTTACCACTTTAGATGTCTTAAGATCTTCAAGATTCTTATCCGAAGTTGTTAACACTGACCCAACTACCGAAACCGTTACTGTTGTCGGTGGTCACTCCGGTATTACCATTGTTCCATTATTATCTCAAACTAAACACAAGGACTTACCAAAGGATACCTACGATGCTTTAGTTCACAGAATCCAATTCGGTGGTGATGAAGTTGTCCAAGCTAAGAATGGTGCAGGTTCTGCAACCTTATCCATGGCTCAAGCAGGTGCAAGAATGGCAGGTTCTGTTCTTAACGGTTTAGCAGGTGAAGTTGACATCACTGAACCAACTTTCATTGACAGTCCATTATTCAAATCCGAAGGTGTTGAATTCTTCTCTTCAAGAGTTACCTTAGGTCCAGAAGGTGTTAAGGAAATTCACCCATTAGGTACCTTATCTTCTGCAGAAGAAGAAATGGTTGCAACTGCAAAGGAAACCTTAATCAAGAACATTAAGAAGGGTGTTGATTTCGTTAAGGCTAACCCATAAGCGAATATCTTGTCTATTATTCACGTATAACCCCCATATTCCTTATTCCTGATTATTTATTTATTACTTATTTATTTATTTAGATTTTTATAATATAAAATTGTCTTATGTATTCCATTATTATAATTTCATTATAAAAATAAAAAATAGAAAAATAAAAAAGATATTGAAATTCGCATTTTTCAACATGAATATTGAATATTGAATATTGAATATTGAATCCCTTTTAAAACCCTTGTCTTGAATTCAACTTCACAACACCCACTCCAATGTCACTCCAGGACAAATACGACGACTACCAAGCCACCATCCGTTCCTTACAAGAACACATGACCACCATCGAATCCCAAATCTACGAACACGAACTAGTGTTGTCAACCTTGAAAAATGTGCCATCTACAAGAAGGGCCTGGAAATTAACAAACAACGCAGCTGCAGAAACTGAACCCTCCACATCCTCCTCCACCAATGGTGCCCTTATCGAAACTAATGCTGGCGATGCTGCAACGTCATTACAGAATACATTGAATGGATTAAATACATTACTAAACAAAGTCAATACCGAGGTTGACGAAACTAGAAAAGAGTTCAATGATTGGAAAACGAAAAATAACATTAAAATCGTCCAAGGTTAGCTGCCTTTATCCACTCCTTTTCAATTTAGAAGTCGCCTTTTTATAACCATGTAAACTACTCCTTTTATAATAATTTTCAGCCATAATTAGATTTTTTTCAACTCCAAATCCTTGTTCAAAACAGACACCTATCATAAACTCCGCTTCCGACAACTCTCCAGTGTCTGCAGCCTTCCTCCCCCATAAAAACGCCTGCTGTTCATCCCTTTTCAATATGATCTTACCATTCGAATCAATAGCTCCTGATCCATACCATCTTGCTAATCCTAACGATGCATACGGATGTCCATTTGCTGCTGATTTCGAAAACCAGTATATCGATTTCCGTGCATCTATCGAGTCAGCTACTCCATTATTCGATTCTTTATCTGACTTAAATTCATTAGTTGGGAAAAATCCTTGCGCATAGTAATATCCTAAACATGCCTGTGATCTTTCATCTCCTAATTTGGCACTTTCCAAATAATACTTCAAAGATTTGGATTTATTACGCCAAACATTAGAAACTTTCAAATTTTCAATCGTCTCAATAACCTTCTCATCATTCAAATTAATCAAATTAAATGATGTTTTATCCGTCTGATATAATTTAGCCAATGTGAAAAATGAACATTTCGCATCCTCAAATGATCTTGCCGTAATTAATGAATCTCCACACATAATCGTCTTCGATCTTAACGTTTCATATGATTGTTTATAATATGAAATACTCAATGAAATGTCTTGTATACACCCATTCAATCCTCCTAAATACATCCATCCTAATTGCGTCATACATGATGGATCCCCCAATAACGCTCCCTTTTCGAAAAACATTATACTTTTAGAAATGTCTTGCTTGGTACCAATCCCACTATCTAAACAACATCCAACTCTATAATATGCAATTGGATCGTTCTGTTTAATGGCAGATTCATAAAATAATTTGTATCCTAATTTTTCATCACGTTCAATGAATCCTGGATGTATACCACCTGAATAAATATCACCTAAATATAATCTTGCCCTTGTATCATTTGGTGCAATTTGAATTAATTTTTCTAATACTTTGATTGCAGTTGTCAAAAACATCATTCTTTGCTTTTTCAATTTCTTAAAATTTAGTGGATTCTTACGAACTTTACCATCAATCGTCATTTTAGAAATAACTTCAGTTTTACTTAATGTTTCTAATAACAAAATCGCCCAATAAAATTGAATCTTCGGTGTAAACTGTTTATAATCAGCAATCGCCCTTTCTCTAGTCTTCCTAAACTTGGAAATCGTATCTTCAACTTGCACTGTTGATTTCGATGGTAATATTGGTTTTATAATTCCATTCGACAACGTCTCATATGAATCATCATCCACATATTTTATAAATTCAATATGTTCAACTGAATTAGTACTATTACTGTTAGTATTCGTTGCATGATAAAGCGTGTTGTTATTAGTATATAATGAATCCAACGTTCCCGATTTCGTCTGATTCAAACCTTTCAATGTAGAAGTAGAAGTCGATGTTTGTTTAGATATCAGTTTAGGTGGAACCATATTTTGTTGACTTTGTGTAGGTGCAGGTACAGGTACGGGTACAGATATTGGTACTGGTATAGGAATAGGAGGTGTGGAAACCTCAGATTCTTCACTTTCATTAATCTGAGTAGGGATTTTCCGTTTTGACATAAGTAAATTGGATTTTTTGGTCTTCAATTTAGGGAAATTCGATGTGTTTTCACTCACTTCTAACTCAGATAATTGTTTTAATGTGGATTTTTCATCACTTGGTGTGTTTGTTGGTGTTTTATTATGATCCAATTGATATCCTGCCTTTTCATATGGTGTTCTATAAATTGATTGTGAGTATGTTAATGACCCCGATTTTTCCAATTCTTCATATGATGGTGGTGGTTCATCGTTATTATAATCCCCATCATCTTCATCGTCCTCGTCATCATCATTCTCTTCATTGATGGATTTCTCGGTTGGTATTAATGACGTCCTGCTCAATCTTAGGTCTGACGAATTATCACTTGTCCCCTGCTCTTGTCGTTGCTGTTGTTGTTGTTGTTGTTCCCGAATTTCAATTTCGGATTTGAATAATGACGCCTTTGGACTACTTGACAGAGATTTCATTTCAGCAGGTGGTGGTGGTGGTAATGGTGGCGCATTACCATTATTTGGAGAATCAGCAGAAATAATCGAATTGGTTGAATTGTTCAGAGTGCCCATGCTATCATCACCAAGTTTAGTTGGGGATACAACAGATCTTGCTAAACCTTCAGAATTGTTTGGAGATTCAGATCTTGACCTCTCAGAAATATCTTGTTGTAATGCAAGCACACGTTCTAATCTCTGGATTTTTTCTTCCAATTGTTGGATTTTATCATTATCTAATGACACATCTGCAGATTTACTAACATGAACAACTTTTCCATTCACATTATCTTCACTATCATCATTCATTAAAAATATTTGTTGCTTTGGTTTTAATGGTTGAAGAGGAGGCGCCTGTTGGTGAGGATGAGGATGAGAATGATGGTACTGTGATGAATTTTGAGAATATGTATGAGAAACAGACCTTTTATCATGTTGTTGATATTTTTCTGATGGATTTTGTGGTGATTCATACTGATAACTTTGGGATCTTTGTTGTTGTGGTGGTGGTGCTCGTTGAGGCTGAAAATCGTAGTTTTGCTGATATGGTCCACTATACGAACCCCTTTGTTTATCCATATATTGAGATGGATGGTTGTTACTGTTAGCTTCATATGTTGGATAATTTGAATTTGGATATGATGTATGTGAACGCTGTTGAGGCGGTGGTCCTTGATTGTAGTATCCATTATTATTATAATTTTGGTTCACAGGATACTGTTGTCCCTGAGGCGGTGGTGCCTGTTGATTATAATGCTGTTGTGGCTGTTGTTGATGTTGATGTTGTTGTTCTCGTTGCTGTTGTTGATAGTACTCATCTTGTTGATATGTTGGATGTTGAGCTAATGGATGATTAACAAATTGTAAATTCTGCTGTTGCTGCTGTTGACTAGGCTTTTGTGGTTTATTTTGTCTTGGTCGAGCTTGAACAAACGCACTGTTTTCATCCAATAAATTAGCTCTAACCTGAGATTTATTCATTGAATTGAATTGATGTATTAGTAACGTGGCTGGGAATTAAGGGAGTTGGGGGAATTTTGGTAAATTTGAGTTTCAGATTAGACATTTTTCTCTTAACTTTCAACGCGCTTTGTGGTTATAGATTTCCAGGATTATTGATTTATCAATAGAAATCGAGCTTATACTTTAGGAAATGGTCACATGAGGTATCTAGAATCAGTGACCGTTTTTGCCTGCACTTTTACTATTGGTTATCATAAGCCCAACCATTCTTGTGGAGTAATTTGGGAACTAGAAAAAAGGTCAGATCAGGTTCGGAGAACCAGGCTTGGCAGAATTATTGTAGTTTTTGTGCCATATTAAGTTATTTTACTTTGATAACTGGTAGAAATTTACTATAAAAAAGGTTGGGGTAACTTATAATACCTCTATATATGTTAATTAAAGCCATTTACATGATGATATCAATGTTTAGTTGAAATAATTTTAAATTACGGGCTAGATGGACTATTTGTAAGCAATAATTATCTACAAGCGCTCTAGTTTAATGGGCATTAAATTTTTACTCAAAAGCGGCATATTCTTACGTAAGTAAACCAATATGCAACTTATCTTTAATGTCAAACATAAATTATCTTTGGCAAAATCTGCTGAATTTGCAACCATGGTGTTTAGGTTTTACCTAATTAGGGTGATTACGTAAGCCAGAAATGGAAACAGATATCTCTCCTGCCCCTAAAAAACCTCCCGAGAAGTGCATTAGCTCAGAGGTTTAGAGCATCGTGCTTATAGTCGTATTTTGACCGCTATGCTTATGTCACTTCACCGTTACAGAAACGCGATGGTCGCGGGTTCAAACCCCGCATGCACTATTTTTTTTCGAACTTTGGCAACAAATTGTCATTAAGCGAGTGGCGACTTGTATTTTATTTTGTTTTTTGGCCAAATACTAAATAATTAATTGATTTATTCTATCTCTAGTTCGTTATCACAAGCCGTTATTTTAAACATTTAATTAAATTAATTAAATTAATTACTGAATTTTTTCCTATTTATTTAGTAACTAGATAGATAGAGGTTATATAAGATCTTAGAAAATACATTATATTTATAAGAAATTTAAGCTTCAGCTAATTCTCTTAAACGTCTAATGGTAGATCTGATAGTTGCTGCAGCTGCAGTTGAAACAGTGTATGCACCACCTGCGACGGATTTCTTACATGACTTACAAGTCCAGATACCAGTAGCATCTCTCTTAACAGTCTTCTTACCACAGAAAGAACAATCGTATCTTGCATGTTGTTGAATTTCTAACTTCTTACATTGTCTTCTTAATGAAGAACCATATCTGATACCGTACTTACCGGTGATTCCGACCTTCTTTGTTCTCTTAGACCTGTATTAAAATATAATAATTATTATTATAGTAATAATAATAAAAGTTCAATGTTAGTATTTTTATTCAAAATTTATTAAGATTGATAATTTAAATTGATGAGATAATTCCAAATTTCACATAGCACACTCTTTATTCAGCTTGTTCGATGTTTAGTTTAATTATGTTTCGTTTGGGTAATCTAAAGGTTATGTCTAAATGTTAGCTGTTTTCATTCTTTAGATTCTAATCAAATTAAATTGAAGCTGACCTAACATGTAAAGTAATCATCATATTTGAATCACAAAATCATAGATGTATGCATTGATTTGAATAATCACTATTATAATCTTTTCATTTCATTTCAAATAGAGCTTTTAATATTTGGATAAAAATTTCAATTGTAACATATTGAATATGCTGTATCCCAAGGAAAACCCCCCCCTTGTTAAATTAGTTTATCATCTCAACTCAATTTATAATGTTCGCTTCATCATATACATACATTTTGCTAGTTTGATGGTATGTTCAAAAGAGTATATGATAATATTAATGAATTAAACATTATGTAAAATACACTGAAAAGTTTTGGCAAGTACATCCAGGGGTTGAGAGTCTCAGCGAGGGCCTACGGTGCTCGCACTGTGACTGCGTTTTGCGCACCAGTTAGTTTGTGCGTGGGTGTGCAATTAGCAAATTGGAAAAAAAATAGAAGGAACGGGTTTGAGCTTTTGGATGAAACCCCGTGCAGAACCACGTGATGCACATTTGCAACAAATATGTTTGTCATGGTCATTTTAGAATTGTCGATTTTCAGTACATGAATTTCACACTTAATGGGGAGAGTTGTTGCCATTTTCGATTTCTGTTGCCATTAAATCTTGAAAATTGAACCAACAAAGACCTGAGCACTTTATAATGGACGACGATGATGCTTTCTTATATGGCACAGAAACTGAAAATAATACACAATCAGTTTCCAATGCCGAGTCCAAAGATTCTATAGAAAATAAAGAAGAATCTACAAATGTTAAATCAACCGATATTGAAATGCTTGAGGATCCTACAATTGAATCAGAACAACAACAAGGAAATGATGAATCAGAATACGACTCTGATTCTGATTCTGATGTTGAATTTATTATTGGTTCACTTGCCTCAAAACCAATTGTTCCTGAAGCTACAACTACATCAACCACAACAATAACAAACGAAGATAATACTGAACAACCTGATGATAATGATAACCTAACAACATCAGTTTCAGGAATGGTTCAAATTAAAACCGTTCCAGTTTTCACGTCATCAAACGGCTTGAATATTGATAAAGTTGGATTATTTAATGATATACCAATAACAGAACTCACATTAGATGAATTACACGATAAACCATGGAGGTTACCAGGTGCAGATATATCCGATTATTTTAATTATGGATTTGATGAATTAAGTTGGAGAGCTTATTGTGCTAAAAATGAAAAATTAAGAAATGATTTCAATCCTGGTAGAGTGATAACTGAATTATTATCTTCTGGTTCAATACCTCCAACATTAGCCCAAATTGTACCACCTGGTGGTGGCCCTGGTAGTACTAATTTTATGGGTATGCCAGGATTTATGGGTATGCCAAGTATGCCTGGTATGCCAAATATGCCTGGAATGCCGAGTATGCCGGGTATGCCAAATATGGCAGGATTACCTAATTTACCGGGTATGCCAAATATGCCAATGATGAATAACAACAACAGTACTGTTAATAATAATAACACGAATAACAACACCATTACCGCCAATATTAATAGCACTACCAATTCTAACAATAATGCTAGTGGTATACCGAATAAACCAAATACAACTACACGAACATCGAATACACCTGATGCTGCAACTAGAGACCTACGAGACCAAGTTGATAAAGATCTTGAAAAGGGAAGTAGAAGAGAGAGGGCAGATAGAGATAGAGATAGAGATAATAGAGACAGGAGTGATAGATATAGAGATGGCGATCGTGATCGTGATCGTGATAGAGATAGAGATAGAGATAGAGATAGAGATGATGACAGAGACAGGAATAGAAATAGAAGACGTAGAAGACGTTAGGCTAATCTGTAATTTGTATAATAAGTATATCTACAATAATGTGAGTATTTTGTAATTGTTTTTTTTTTGTTGTAAAAAATACAAATGTTGCAAAGGAATCATTATTTAAAAAATAAAAAGATAAAAGAGCTAAAGAAATCATATAAAATGAATAATAATAAGGATGATAATTACCCCTATCAAATTAATCTAGTAAATTGTGATTGGATCTGCACCACTTGCAATATTACATTGATGCATTAATCTTTTTTCACTCGGATCTAATTCACCAGTAACAGAATGGATAACACCTCTATTATGGAAGATACATAAATCACCTTGTTTCCATGGATGGCAATAAACATTATCAGGAGCAATTGCAGGTCTCATTAATTTTTGAACTTTTTCTCTTGCATCCTTTAATTCATATAAAGTTTCACCTGATTTTGAATCAGTTAACTTGTAAACGCAACAACCATGAACTTGTAAGTGATGTTTACCTGTTTCTGGATTTGTCCAAACTAGCGGTAATCTTTTAACTTTTGAATCTTCCCATTCAGGTAATGAATCTAATGGTGCTTCTTTACCAGGTTCTTCGCTAACAATTGTTAAACCATCTGAAGTTGCCTTACAATCGTTAATATAAATATATGGATGTGGTGCATATTCAACAGTTGTGTTAAGAGCAAATTCTTTATCTTCATCAGATAGTAAATCAAATGCAACCTTACCGGATGCAAAGGCAGTTGCACCCTTTGCAATATCAATTGATTCATTGGTATCTTCATATACAATGGTTTGTCTTTCTTCGGATGGTGGGACAATTAAACCTAATAAAGTAGTGACAACCGGTGGTGATAATTCATAAAGTGCTGCATCGATATGCCATCTGTAAAATCTTGTTTGTTTATTAGCTAATTCATCTTCATTTAATAAAGTTTTATGGAAGGTTTTATGAGTTGGGTGCTCTAATTCGAATTCTTTCATACCTTCATGTCCAGCTTCAAAGCTACCATTACCAACCATCATAACTTCAGGACGTCTTGGAACACATCTACCATCTTTTGCTAAAATTGATTTCTTGGAATGAAACAATTCTTCCTTGTGACCATAATTGGTTGCTGAAGATGGGTCAAATCTAACATTCAGCGCATGTTGAGATTCTGGCGTAAGAGATGCTTGATCTGGAATAACTATAACAGAATGTGTTAATAATGCTTTCTTTAATTCAGCAAAATCTTCATCGTTAAGTTTCGATGGGTCATTGGTATAATTTGGCATTCCAATTGAGGCACCTAATTTTTGGCCTTCGAGTGGTGTAACGGTTAATTTAGTAAAAGCCATGGTTTGTGTGTGTGTTTCTGGTTGTGGTCAGGTCTGCCATCCACAACAGCCTCCTAATCCAAAACATAAAACCCAGCTCCTTTTATAATCTACCATGTGTTGACATGATAAGACGAATTCCTCCTTCCCAATCGGGAAGGCGATAGCCACCCGGCGAGACCGGACCTGCAATCAGGAAAGTCGCTTCACGCGGCCAAATTGCCGTTTTGGGAAGTGTCCGGTCTGGCCGGTACAGGTTTTTCGTTTATAAAAATGTTACGATGTCGTTATCTCATTGCAACCTCACGCAGAACTCCGACCACTGGTTTTGTAATATCAGGGTTCCTAAGCTTAGCAGAGTGTTATCAATTTGCTAATGATTATTGTTTTGTTGAATAACGAATTGTTATTACATTATACAGAGAAATTATACGTAGAAACTGACTTACCTTATACAGGAATGTCCTTCATAGCTTCCATCATCGTGTTAAGCCATGGTTGTTTACGGAATTGTTTAGTTGCAATTAATTCTTGTAAAATATCAACCCATTGGTTTCTTTCAGAAATTGAATCACAATCAAATGTAATTAATTCATTATTTGAAAATTTAATTTTAAATCCATGGTTTAACTCATCATCATAATTATCCTTAACTGATACATCAACAACCTTCTTTAAATTTATCTTTGCCTTTAACTTATTATTAGTTAAATTATATGCAAATAGATCGAAATTTTCTAATTTGTAGAATCTTTTCGTCCAAATTCTTAAATCCCCTCCTTCCTGGGACATGAAACCTTGGAATTTAAAATCTCTTAATTTTCTAGCTTCCTTTAATTGATTAATTGCATTTGCTATACTAATTGGTAATATTTCATGTGAATTTTTTCTCGGAATAAACATCATTTTTAAATTTAACGTACAAATTGGAATCGAGCTACGATTTTCAACAACACCTGATTTGATCTTTGTATTTTTCCATTCATTAAAACAAGTCAACGAATAACTACTTGGTTTACCAAAAATTTGCCTTTTATAATCATCAAAGTTAATCTTTATTTTACCAAATGATCCATCACTTGCAATATATGATGACAATAATTCATCTTCAGGTGCTTGTAGAATTTTCTTTTTAATAATTTCATATTCTTTTTTACCTCTTAATTTTTTAATCATTGAAGTTGATTTAATTTCTTTACGTTCGGATGTTTCCAGATATTTGGCGCCTGGTTTATCGTATTGTATTCTTAATGTAATTATAATATTTAAATTATCACTAGCAATTAATTCAAATTCTTTATTGATTGATATATCTAAGTTGCCTAATTTATTAACTTTAATAAATTCGGTTTTAATACAATGGATTCCATTATCAATAATCAATTGAATTTTGGAATTAAATTTTGCAAAATCTGGTAATTTGATATTATTTAAATCTTTAATTCTTAAAAACAATCTACCCATTTCATCACAAGTTTTCTTCTTTCCAATTGATGGTTTTTTCTTACTAATATTTGAAGAAATTCTTTCAAAATTTGCAGATTGGGCATCAAATGGATTAATTAAATTATCATTGATTTCAACATCACTATTATTAGTTTTAAAAATATTATTTTTAATTGGTGAATTAAATGGATCATTTTGTTGAATTGGACTTTCCTTATAACCTGGAATAACAGTTGGAATTTTAGTTGGAGAATTTTCAAAGTTTTCATAGATATCATTAACATCCTCACTGAACACTTTGTCATGTCTCTTTGGTTTTACAATAGCTTTAGGTTTAACTTCATCAATTGGTTTTTGAATTAGACTTGCTTCTTGATGAATTTTAGATTTTAAATTATTTTGTAATATTTTATGCGATTCAGATACTTCCTTTTGTTTTAATTGTTGTTCAAATTTGGCCACCATTTTTTCACGTGCTGGAGAAATAGGTGTTCTAATAGGTATTTGAATAAATGCCAATGAATCAACACGTTCAATGGATGGTTCTTCTTCAAAATCGTAATGAAAACGGGTATTATCATTATAACTATAATTACCATCAACATCATTCTCACCTTCTTCAATATGTAACATACCTTGAGAAATTCCTAAATCTGGTACACTTTCCATATTTGAATCATATTTACAGATACGTGCCTTTTGCTCAGGAATTAAATCCCTAATTTCATTAAATTGAATTTTATTATAATTATCATTTGCTCTAATAAATTTAAATTCATTGGATTCATCACTGGCTAATCTTTTTTTATTAATGTAATTTTCAATATTTTTATTATTGAATCTTTCAAATGTGTCAGAATGTGTAAGTGATTGTCTTATTAGTGATTGTGATCTTGATTGTGCATCATCATCCCATACTTGCTTTAAAACTTCAATACTATCGTTCTTTGAATGTAAGGAAATTGGTTTTTTCATGTCATTCCAAATTGACTTAAATGTTTGATCAGTATCTAAGAACTCATTTTTATCCTCATTATCAAGATCATCTTCATTACCATCTAATTTAATATTTTTAATTTCTTTCAAAAATGAATTATCCATTGAATCGTTTGAATTTAATGTAAGGTTTAATTCATATTCATTCTTATTTGTGGTATTATGAATAACACTATTATCTTGAGTATTATCTGTTAAAATTTCCAATATGTGGATATCAGGGTTTTTCTTAAACATCCAAGATGAAGGCACAAATTCATCAGAACTAATTCTCTTATGAATAGGTAATTCGTCTAAAACATGAATTGATTTAATATGACTTTGGTTCACAACTAATTGGTTTTTTATTGGAGTTTTAATTGAATCAAATTCGACATTATGTTCCGTTGTAGAAATGGAATTAAATAGTTTTTGTTTTGACCAGATGTTTAAAATTTCATCCCTTTGTGATATGTTTCTTGTAACCGAAGAGGTGGATGTGGATGTGGATGTATCTGAAGACGAACGTGATGATGGGTTATTTAATGATTTATTAAATTGATCGAATTCTTGATCAAAAATATCATCTTCGAATGGGACATGCAGGACAAAATCGCCAGATTCAAAACTTTCGTTAGGTGACTTACTTTCTGATGTTTCCAATAGTTGTTTAATTTCTGATGGTTCATCTATACTCTTTGATGTTATACTTACAGTTTCTGATTGATTAGCTTCGATAGGTTCATCATCCAATTCTGACGATTCATCAATAACATCAATTGGCACACCAGCAGTTTCTAATGGTTCATCGTTAGTTTGTACAGGTTCGCTAATGCTTTCTGATTCATCATTACTAGATGGTTCGTTAATAGTGACATCACCAATAGTTAAATCGGCATCACCGCCAGCATTCTCTTCATTGATTTGGGTGATATCACTAACATCAGAAACACTTAGATCATTGTCGATATTCATCAACTGTTCCTTAATATTGGTTTGATCATTATCATTATCATTATTATTATCGTTTTCATTTTCAGGTTCAAATTCTAATGCTGAATAAAAACACGATTCATTTGTACCCACACTACTTATCCTTGCATTTAAGGTACTGTTTGAAACGTTGTTATGAGAAACGATGACGTTTTGGTTACTAGCACCAACGTGATCATCAACTTCTGCTTTTTGTTCTTCCTTTTCATCAGCTATATTTTTATTGGAAAAAGATCTAATTATGCCGGAAACCAAACTAGAGATTGAAATTGAAGACGATGATCTCTTATGTTGATTATTTTTAGTTGGTGATCTTAATTTTGGATTTGATAATGTATTTAGTCTTTTCGAAAGTATATCTGATTCTGAATCCGACGTCAAGTTTATTTTATTAAGAGGTTCTTTCGCAATACGGTCAATAACTGTATCAGGCTGATCAAGTTCGACATCATCAGCATCATCATGATGTATATTTCTTAAACTGTCAATTTTCTTATTTTGCCTAATTGGAGATCCAGATAATGTTAAATCTGAATCATCAGATAGCTCATCTCTATCACTGGAATAGTAATTTATGTCAGCAGGTAATGATTTAACTGATTTATTAGAAGAAGATTTAGTGATTGAAGGTAACGGATGATTTTTCAATGGTTTTATTTCATATGGATTGATTTTAGGAAGTTTTTTCATCGCAGTATTATTATGATCATTAAAGGAATCATTAGATGATATACTGACGTGATAATTATGAATTTTGGAAGGCGAATCATCAATAGTTACTTTTTTGGGAGATTTGGTGCCCCCATTATTGGTGCTATCATTATTATTGGAGAGTTTCATGGTTGGTTTAAGGGGACTTATTAAATCGTAAGGTTTTGGACCATGTAATTCAAAATCATCCAAATCGTCTAATAAATTCAAAGGTTTTGTAATTGGAGATGTAGGGAAATAATCATCAGAAAAGGTTGATTTATTGATTGTATTTAAAAATTCATCAACGGATTGGTTGGCAATTCTCACTATATCATGAGAAGACGATTTTGTTGAAGATATTGATTTTGATGGCGATGCTAGGAGTGGATGAGATGACATTGTTTACAAAGGGAAGAACTTTTAAAAGTTGGTTAATGATTCATAAAAAAAGATTAGAAATTTTAAAGCTCTTTGTTGTTGATGGTGATGGTGATGATTGATTGAAAAAAAATATGATACAGTGAGAAAATCATAAAATTCCCCAATTAGGAAAAAGGTAAACATCGCATAACTATTATCATCTATAAGGAATTATATACATGAGATAGAGAGAGGGGGGAGAGGGAATAAAAAGGATATACATGCAAGGGGGTATAGAGGTATCTATTTTGAGAATGGGTGGAATATTCTGAAAACTATGCTGTTAAATTTTGAATGTAGTGATGTCGGAGAAGTATTGGTATTATCGACAACATTATCATTATTTAACAATTCATTAGTTTTCGAATTTAGCTCGTTGAATATATTTTTTGTCTCTGCCATGATTTGGTTTGTAATTAAATCTTTCTTTATGTTGAATTCGTTTGATAATTCGTCCTTTTTCTGATTTATTAAATTTAAGAGATTTTCCGAGTTTTGAATGGAGGTTTTCGACATTTCATTCATTTCGTCGAAAATTTTCATGGATATTTCGTTCAGCATGATTTCGGACTTGATGTTTAAATCTTTCAATGTGTCCAAGGAGATATTGTTAATATCTTTGAACACAATGCAATTCTTAATATCCTCAAGTAACATGGACGAATTATCGGTGATTTCATCGATTAGTTGATCGGACTTGATGTTGATGTCTTTAATGAGGTTGGACGTTCTTGAGTTGATTTGTTCTATAATATGTGAGACGTTGGATAGTAGACCCAACTCCAAAATTGACTCAAAACCGAGTTTACCCTTTGAGGCGTTTGAAGAAAATCTGTCCACCCCCCAAGATTCGATTTTGTTTTGAACACTAGACCAACCCGTTTGAGACGTGAATTGTGCATACTGTGTGAAGACTGTTTTGTGTAATGGGTCTGTTGGATTTGGTGTATAAACAACGGTTTCGTACACTCTTAGCAATTTTGCCAACGACAGGTTGACGGATCTCATGGTCAAGGTTTTGTTCAACCGGTCGACAATCGAGACTTCCCTGACATATGAGATCTCGGCACCATGCACAAACATCTTCAGCCAGTCCGGGATGGGTTGTTTGCAGGTTATGAGACGTTCCGTCCGTAGGATCTGTGTGTCGGGATCGAGTTGTCTGTGCAGGACGTCGACGGCGACGACATGGGTGGACACCTTGTTGGGGTACTTTCTCCAGTTGGCGGCGGTGACGTAGGCCCACGGGTAGTCGAAGTCCTGTGTGGCAGTGAAGTCCTTCATTGTCTACTAAGCTCTATAGGATGCACCTACCTGTTCTACACCTACTTGTTCTACTACGTCGTCTGATGCCCTGTTTGCTCTTTTTTTTCTTTTTTTTTCTTTTTTTTTCACCCCGCCTCACCCCCTCATGAAAAACCGGGCAGTGGAAAAACAAAAACCCAAACGAAATCGCCCCCACCCGCGAATCC
>JAJMSE010000111.1:0-16948 GCA_030558305.1 Pichia phayaonensis
TGCCATTATCGAAAATAAAATCAATTACGAAATCCTATTAGATACAGGTTCGTCCACAGATGTCGTCAGCAATAGTTTATTAAGAACGTGGTGTCTACAACAGAACATTAAAAGGTTTGAAAACCCGAAGTCTGTCAAATTCATTAAAAGTAAAGTTGAAGTTATTGGATATGTTGAATTAGATTTTAAAATATTTTTGACCATTGAAAAAATACAAGAGAGTAGGAAATTTTATGTTCTAGATACAGATCATGACATTTGCATCTTAGGTTTACCTTTCTTCAGAGACCACCATAATCAAATTTCCATAGAAGATTTGGTAGATGTGGACATGAAACGTTTCAACAAATATGATACTAATAAAGTTCAAGTTAACTGTTTTGGGTATATTGATAGGTATGTTTCAACCTTATTAAGGAATAATGAGAATACCATCTATTTTGGCCATATTTATGCACTCGACGGTACCAACGATGGAAATAAAATCATAGATGTTAATATCACCGATTCCACCGCAAATAAATATAGGGAGGAAATCCTAAGCAACTATTCTGATATTGTTGCTCAGGATGAACCCACAGAACTCCCTCCAATGGAGAGATTTACCCATCGAATTGTGTTAAAAGACCCAAAGAATGTCACAGGTCCAACTCAATACCCATTAAGTTATGCAGAGAAGGAGGAATTAACGAGGCAAGTTGAAATTTTATTGAAACAAGGCTTTATTAGCGATAGTAACAGTCCATTCAATAGTCCGATCCTGTTTGTGAAGAAGTAAGATGGTACAATGAGATGTGCGGTATTGGTGGGTTTGAAATAGCAGATGATACATTCGACGTTTTTTTGGAGGGATTGTGATCCACGCCATGCAACTACGATCACTAGTCAACAGTTTAATACTGCAAACGAATCTTTACGCAGAAGTTTATTCCATAACGCAAAGATGATTAAAGAGCATTCGCAAGTCCAGTGAAAGTGAAAAGTATAGTAAAATCAGGGTCGATTTTCGTTGAGACCGGGGGGAGTGAAAGGAATAATTTGGAACAATAACTAGTCAATCCACGTTGCCCATTAGCGCATAGTTTGATTACTATAACAGTATATTAATAAATTGAATCTTTGTAAGAAAACAAACTAAGATACAATTTACTAATATGCTGTTATAGTAATCAACTATGCGCTGGTGGGCAACGTGGATTGATTAGTTATTGTTCAACTAAGCAACCCTTATTCGAAGCAATTATACGATCTAAATAAAAGTGGATTCACTGGTATTTATACATGTTTGCGCGTCGACATGGAATCATCCAGCCCAGACTATTCTTCACCATCTGCTATGAGCTTCGCCGGGTAAGTCTCTCATTGACAGCCGAGTACCGGCTTTTCCATGTTTATGGCCTGCGACATCGACTCCTGGACTGATCACTTGTCTGCAGTTGGTCGAAAGCTTGCTGGCATAATTTAATCCAGACAACCGCAAAATAATTCCTTACAGGAGGGGTACTGAATTATTTACGTCGTAACTAAAGTAGATTACGTAATATAAAAATACAACAAGTTGAAACAAAATAGGGAATTAGACAGTTAAATAATGCAGTTGAAATAGATTCTATACTGATAAATATTAGCTGATTTGAAGTAAACCAATGGACAGATAGTAAAATTTCTGTTATCCATTTCTACTATAATTACCACACTTTAATTTATCATTTATAAGAAGACATAGTTATCCAGTTCTTTTGTTTATATTTTGTTTATTAAATTATAAAAATAAATCCCAAGGAGGCCAATTGCAATTCACCTGTTGTTTGTTGATTGATATCTATCTACTCCTTTTATAAATTTATTCCAGTTTACGTTATATTTATATTATATAAAGCCACATAATTCTTACATTGTTTACATTACTTAGTTTATTTCAAAGTTTATTTAATTACAGACTTACCTAATTACCATGGACCTTGCGTTAAGTCTCAATACATCATAAAGATATCACTGGAATGAGTTACAACCAATTGACACATTTTTATAAATTACAGCTTTATTGGTTGATCTAATTTCTGTTGCCGTCTCAAATGGTATGATTCAGGACACTGTCTATACTAGTATTTAATGTCAGAGCCATAGTTTTTCTTAGTAGTAACAACATTGACGTAAATCATAACAATGAGTATTTCAAGTAATTGCCAATCTGTCAAATATGTCGGATTGAGTATTGCCCCAAATGAAGCACAAAATAGAAGGTAAACAATAGCCAATGAATGAATGATTTTACCATTACTTAACTCGTATAATTACATGGAAAAAGGGTTGTTTAGTTGAACAAGAACTGTAAATTGTATTTCTTTTCTTGCAAAGGTTTAACTATGAATTTTGTGTTAACTTCATACAATAAACTCGTTAGGTCTTTGATATGAATTATTTTTTATAAGTGGTTAGTCCCTATATTATAATTAAACTATACTTAAAATAAGTTTATTTGATTTTGGGTAGAAGGAAAAATAAAAAGATTCAATTATTCAATTGTTCCACTCCCGAAGTCCAACAGGCTTGTTCTTTCCTTTTTCAAGAGCGGGCATTATGTATGTTGATTTATATAAAATTAACAGCTCATGTGGACGGACACGTATGGCTTATTTCGTTTGAGTCGTACCGTCAGGGTTAATTTAACTAATGTGAAAAAACGACTAAAAAACCCAAAATTTTAACAAACAACTAAATTGAGATCTTTTTCAGATAATTAGTTACTTTAATTTCTTTTATATATTCTAGAAATTGTTTTGCTAACTAAATAAGGAATCGTGGTATGATAATCATATTAAACACATTGTTGTGTATTAGAAATTATTCAAAGAAATATAGTAATACTTCAAGGAAACAAATTTCAATTGTAAACAAAAAGTTTGTTCTTACACAATTTGAGTTCAGTTGCAATTACTTCTTGAAACTAATATGTTGGTACCTATTTCTTAGAATACCGTTTACAGGATCAGTTTATTTTGTAGCGGGATTTTCCAGGAATTAAGATTGTTGGTAGTATTTGGGCCTTTAGCACCCAGTGTAGATCTTCTTCATGAAATGTGCATACGCGGATCTTTTTCTCCCCTAGGACACAGCTTTTTTCCCTGTTCGCACACACTCAGAAGCCAAATCTGAAAGTTACTTTATTGAAGGAATCTAAAATGTTTCATCTAGTTCCATCTCTGTTTTGTTACAGCGAAAAGGCAGTTGTACTTGAACAAGGAGTTAACACAGAATATGGATCAAATAAATATAAACAACGAGCCTGCGACTGAGAATATTGTTCATGCGCTTCCGCCCAACGGAAATGGTCAACTAGGACAGTCCATGTCACCGATAAGTATATCTGCAACAAATTCCGTTGTAAATACACCCAATTTGATTGGAAATAAAACATCACAAATGAATATATCTGCTCCTGTATTGGAAATAGATCAGGTAATGCGATCAGGAAATGGAAACATGATAGGCGTTGATATGGATAACACTAAAACAAATTTTAATGCGACGGGTAACCCAACTATACCTTCAAATTTGCCGGTATCGCCTGTGAAAGAATTAGTTGAAGATAAAGAAAGAATAAAAAGGGACACAATACACAATATCGAAGAAACTTTGGACAGAATGGAAAATACAAGACTTGAACTTGCTCCCATGCTACTAGATATTATTGAACAAGTAAAAAATGGGGAGGTTTCAATTAAGGATGTGGTTAACTCCTGTGGACGCCTCCGTATGAGAATCAACAAGTTACACGAAGATCGAACTGTTGTTTTTGATGCACTTTCCAGTTTGGAAAAAGAGTTCAATTGCAGCACTAATGAAAAGGAACAGGCTGCCACCCGTATTGCAAACAAAGAACAATGTTTCAACTCCATTGCAGATCTTATTGCCAGTAGAAATATGTAGATTTCATATATAAAACCGCAAATCGGTAATTCATGCTTCGAAACGACCGCAAATCCGTGCACCAACCTGCACCGATCGACTGCAATTTTCTTTTTCCGTCTCTGAATTTTTCATTTTTCCAGTCGACGACAAGAGAAGTTTGTATTTGTCAAAGGGCGAACCAGATTTCACCAACCACATGGATGAAGGTGGTTGATTCTTTTTGGCCCCTTATTTTATCTAACAGCTTCACCTGAACAGCCATGGCTTCTTCTGCTCCTTCTATCGGTGATATCAAAAACATCTCCCCTCTTGCAGGTGTTTATCCAACTGCTCCAGCAGCAGCTGAACCAGGATTTATTACCAACAACCCAATTTCCCAATTTTTATCATCAGTTTCCCAAACTATCATTCAACATAGAAACTCCTTAGATTTAGTTAATCCAGGTATTATGGAAAATATTAACAAAGAAGTTTCAAAGGATGTTTTCTTAAGTCTTTATCAATTTACAGGTTTAAAAGCTGATATCAATAAAACCTTTGCAATGAACCCAGTTTTCCAAATTGCTCATAGTTTTGCGATTGGTAGTAAATTACCAGCTTACTCATTCACTTCTATTATTGCAAATGATCAAGCTTTAGTTCAAGGTACTATTGATAATGAATTTTCATTAACTGGTAGATTAAATTATTCTTGGGATAAACATATTGTTTCAAAAGTTTCTTTACAATTAGCGCATGGTCAACCTTCAATGTGTCAATTAGAACACGAATATCAAGCAAATGATTTCTCCCTTCAATTAAAGGCTCTTAACCCAGATTTCACCGGTCCAAAATATAATGGTTTATTAATTGGTTCTTTAATGCAATCCATTACTTCTAAATTATCTATTGGTATGGAAACTGTTTATAATGCAATGGATCCAAACGGTCCAGCTCAAGCTGCAATCTCTCTTGCTGGTAGATATAATGCAGGTGATTGGATTGCATCTGCTCAACTACAAGCCCAAGGTGCTCTTGTTGCATCATTCTGGAGAAAAGTTGCTCCAAATCTTGAAGCAGGTTTAGAAACTACTATTTCTGCATCTCAACAACCAGTTATGTCAGAATCAATGATGATGCCAACTATCCAAACTACTATTGAAGCAAACACTGTTTTAGGTGCAAAGTATGAATTTAGACAATCAATTTACAGAGGTCAACTTGAATCCAACGGTGATGTTTCATTCATGCTTGAACACAGAATCTTACCAACTATTGGTTTAATATTCAATGGTTCTGTTAACCAATTTAAGAACACTTCTAAACTTGGTTGTGGTATTCAAATTGAAACCGCTGGTAATGAAGAAATTATGATGATGCAAAATGGTATGGTTGATCAAAACGGTAATCCAATTCAAGGTGCACCACAATAGATTTGATCACCCTTTTTTACTGTGTATATAGTCTGTATTTATCTCTTATATCTGACCCAATAAAAATAAAATAATTAAACGTTCAGGTTGTTTAATTTTGTAGTTTTGTTCAAACGTATTTAATATCGACGTAATATTATTTATTTTGGATTCTGAATTGCTGATGATTAAAACCTGAAAAGCGCTAAAGATTCACAATGTTCTCAAATTTCAAAGAGGTTTTTAAGTTTTTGTTAGGTTTTCCAAATCCTTTTTTGACTTTATTAAAATTCAAATCCTTAATAGCCACAATAATGTCCGAAGCGGCACAATCTGGCACATCGAATTATGAACCTCGAACAGAGCGTGTCCAAATTAAACCTAATCATATTCCAGACAGTCTGCTGGAAAGTGTGTTGACCAACTTAATCTCACAGGCAAATGACAGATATCGGAAAATACAAGGTGATATTGATATAAATACGTTTCAAAACTCAATACAATCACAGCGCAAAAGTAAACGGACTATAAAAGACATTAATGAATCCATAGATATATCAAAAGAATATGAAACTAGATTAAATTATTGCAATGCAAAAGTGAAAGATTATGATATAATCTCATCAGCTGAAATGCTTGAAAAGAAAACAACTACAAATGCACCAATGGCAGATATAGTAAAATTATCAGTGCTTGAAATTATGCAGGAAAGTATATCGAGTAAATTTGGAAACAATAAAGATGATTTACAAATTAGGAAAAATGTATTATCAACCATGTCTGAATGGTCTGAATTGTTTTTACAATCACTAACCCATAGGTTACAAAGATTGATGGAAATACAAAGAAGAAGACAGCCAGATAGAAATGATATAAGGTTATTAGAAAGAGAAGGTCTATTTGATAAATCAGGTATTCATGATATGTATGACCTTAGTACTTCATGGAGTAAATCAATGGAAAACAAAGAAAAATATCAACGTATGGTAAATAAAGCAGATATTGCATCTACAGCATATAATGGAACTGATGAAGGATCTTTTAATGCTATAAATTACGACGTTCAGGCTGAAGAACAGTGGTGGATTGATCAAATTGTTCATAGAAAGAAAAGAAAAGCATACATCCCTGAATGGATGCCACCATTACCACCAGATTATACATTTAAATCAACTCCAAAATATAATGAGACAGTCAAAGATCCTGTCATTTTGAGACAAAAGATTGTGAATGAAGGTAGACTTGGGGAAAAGGCTTTAGACCACACTATTGCAAGAAACGATCACAAACTAATTACTTTCCCACTTCCTGGCCAAGAGGTTGGTGATGCTGCTGAAGGAAATAAAGATGAAAGTACCAATAAGCCTTCTTATGAAGATGAAAGTACTAACAAACTTGAAGATATTATTGATAAAGAAAATAAAAATCCAGAAAAAAATTTGATTGCTCAAAATAGCAAAATCACTGATGACCAGAAAGTTGATCTAATTAAATTGGCTAAGAAAAGAATGGCCGTTTTAGATAATAAACGTGAGAAAGAAGAGCAAAGAATTGCATCTAGAGTTGAATCAGATGAAAGTAAATTAGGGAGAAATTTTGGGTTTTACAGCAGTGTTAAAAAACTTCCTGATAATTCAAAGATTGAATTAAATGAGTATAGATCAAACAATTTAAATAAATTGATTCGCAATTTACAAAAACAAGAGCAAATGCATACTGAATGGTTATCAAAACAAGAAGCCCTTCGTAAGAAAATTGAAGACGAGAAGAGTAAATATGCGGAAGCCAATGAAATTCAAATTGGAGGTATCGAAAATTCTGCTAATAATGAGAGCTTTATGTTTTCAAATGTTGATGAAGATGTCGATTTTGATGTTGAATTTAGTGATATTGAAGATTTTCAAACCGAAAAAAGTGAAGAAATAATAAGACCAAATGAAGTACAGGTCAGATTTGAGGAAGAACCAAAATCAGTTGAATCAACTGACATTAATAATACATAAGGATCAAAATGACACATTATAACTCTGAAATTCAAGCACTGTTAATGCTACACTGGGTTTAGTAACGATTATGAATATTACACGTGCAACATAAACATCCCAGATATACTGTAAGGCAACAAGATACAACCTGCAACTAAGTTTTGTTCATTTTATATCTAGGCATTATGATTATATAGGAACCTTAGAGATAAGGCAATGGCAAGGTCTCACTAATTACTAATAAGAAAAATGACACGAATGACAAAAAAAGTATTAACATAGAGTATCTGTGTAATATAGAAAGAAATTAGGTTTATTAAGTTTGAAAACTATGAAATACAAATAGATCCATATATTTGTCATAATAAACTGTATAAGCTTTTAGATTGATTAGCTTCAATATTTAGTAAAACAATATTCAACGAACTGTTTGGGGAATCCAAACTTTAAATTGAAACTACTCGCACATGAATTTTTTACGATTAAAACCTTGGATTGATGCACTACACTTTATTTCTGAAGTGTTTTTCTTTAAACGGAAGTTTCCATTATCGGAGAAAAAACTTTGGCAGAAGATTGCTATAATGTCTGATACCGATGTGTCTAAGGTTTACTTACCAAAAAACCTGTTATATCCTATCACCGTACTAAAAGTGAACGTGAAAGAAGGTGATGATATTGACAAACATTCACCAATATTAACATATAAATATTATGATTATGAGCCAGTACCAATTAGTGAATTGGATGAAGAGCAAACAGATGAAACTGAAAGAAGGATGAAGAAGGTCGAAAATGTCGGAACATATGACTCTTTTGTTAAAGGAAAAATTTCTAAACTTCATATTAAAGTCAATGATGAAATTCTTGATAATAAAACTTTAATTGCAGAGATAATTGAACCATGTTCACACCCAATCCAATATGGTGGCTTATGTGCTGTGTGTGGTCAACCAATTGAAGAAGAAGAGAACAAAAGGGCACCAATTTCGATGACACATGGAACAACAAATTTGAAAGTTTCTTCAAAGGAAGCTGAGACAATTGAACGTTCATCAACCGAAAGACTTTTAACAGAGAAAAAGTTATCATTGGTTGTTGATTTAGATCAAACTGTTATTCATGTTACTGTTGATCCAACTGTGGCGGAATGGATGGCGGACCCAACAAACCCAAATTATGACGCAGTTAAAGATGTGAGGTCGTTCATTCTTGAAGAATTACCATTTATACCAATAAGATATAAAGGGCCCACACTGCCTCCTACAAGGAGATGGTATTACGTTAAACTTAGACCAGGATTACAAGAATTCTTAGCTAAAATGCATGAAAGGTATGAAATGCATATTTATACTATGGCAACTAGGCAATATGCGGAGTCAATTGCAAAGATTATTGATCCGGATGGAATTTATTTTGGTGATAGAATTTTATCAAGAGATGAAAGTGGTTCACTAACACAAAAATCATTAAAGAGATTGTTTCCCGTGGACACATCTATGGTTGTTGTTATTGACGACAGAGGTGATGTTTGGAATTGGTCACCAAATTTAATTAAAGTTGTTCCATATGATTTTTTTCTTGGAATTGGTGATATTAATTCAAGTTTTTTACCAAGACAACAGTCCTTATTAGGACCATCCAAAAGAAGAAAATCTGTTAATATTTTGGAAGAAAAAATTATAAATGAAGGTGAACGCATTGAAGAAAATGCAATAATTGACGATGGAAATTCTGACAGTAACAGTGAAGAGAATGGTGAAATTATAGATCAAAATGGTATAATAAATCTAGTTATAAGTGAGACTTCATCTTCGCCTGTTGAAATATTGTCTGAGTTAAATGATAGTAAAGATAATGTTAATTTATTGGCCGTCCAAGAAAGTGAAAGAACTAACACACTTGAACAACAAGAACATGATCGTCCTTTGGCAAGACTACAAGAAAACTTAGATAAAATTATAGAAAAGGAAGAAGAGGTGGATTTTTCAAAGGATAGCAGTGATAATAAATCTAAACAAATAGGTGAATCTAAGAATACCGCAGATGATAAAGAAACGCATAATCTTTTATATGATGATGATAAGGAACTTGAATATTTAGGCCAAGCGTTAGTAAGAATCCATAATGAGTTCTATTTTGAAGTGGAAAAGGCAAATCATGATCATGAAGAAATAAAACTTGACGTTAAAGATATAATGACTGAAATGAAATCTTTAGTTTTCCGAGGCTGCGTTTTTCTATTGAGTGGTGTACTTCCATTAGGGACAAAAATTGAAAATGCAGATATAGTCATTTGGGCTAGATCATTTGGGGCAACAATAGTAGAAAATTATTCAACTAAAGTTACTCATGTCATCTGTAAGAATTCAGGAACATTTAAGGTTCGATTAGCCAAAAGTGTTGATGAAAACGTTAAAGTTGTGAATCCAGATTGGGTTTTTAGCTGCATGTCGTTATGGGATAGGGTATCAGAGGATGACTATATTGTCAAAGTTGATAAACTTTTAAGTAAGTCTCAAATTGATGATTTTATGGAATTTCATGGAGACATGAATTCTTCCAACCCTGAAGCTTTGGATTGGGGAGAAATTGATGAAGAGATGAAAGAATTTATGGGTTCTGATTACGAAGAAGAAGAAGAAGATGATGATGATGATGATGATGAGAAAAATGGTAGTGCTGAAAACAAAGCTCAAAAACACGGTTTGGAGGATGAATTGTTACCAGGTTCCAAACGTACTAAGGTTGAAGACGGAGATATCCAAGAAAACAGCCTTTCTGAAGATGAATTTGAAAAGGATCTGCTTGAGCACTTGGCCGACCTAGAATAGGTAGTGTACTTGTTTTATATAATTATATGGAGGGAATTGACCTTACAACATCATAACCTCTTATAAGCTTTAAGGTAGTAACATCCGAGAGTCAAAAGCCGTTAAAGGTTGGCGCAACGCTTACCATTCAGACCCCCAAAAATTGTAAATTGTAAATTGTGAGAATGCGAAGTGCAGTTTTGTCAGAGCTTGTTTGGTTTTTTCATCTGTTGTTGTTTGTTTTTATTTTATTGTAGTATTTGACAAAGATTCCTAAGACATTCTCCCGCTTACATACAGATATCAGATATGTCCAATGCAATCGTTGAAAATACGGAGCCAACCAATTTTCTAGTTGGACTTGCTTATAAAGCGAACGAAATATCATCTGATGTCATTGAATTCTTAATGAAGTTACCAGGTGGTGCCTTGATTATCAACTACATTAAGGCTTCTCATAAAAATGATCCATGGAGAACTGTCTTAGAAGCTCTTTTAGCATTATTTGCCATTAAATATTTTCTTGCTTCGAGATATTCACAGGATGAAAGAGATAAGATGTTATTATCAAAGAGAGAAACTGATGAGTTGATTGATGATTGGGAACCAGAACCAATCGTTGTTAACGTTAGACCTGATGAAAAATGGCAAGTAGAAACAAACCCAATTATTGAAGGACCAGTCACTAAGATTGTCACTGTTCATAATAATAATACTGTTAATGCCAATGTCGTTAATTTTGCCTCCCTTGATTTTCTTGGCATGAGTATGGATCCAAAAGTTAAAGCAAATTCCATTGAGTGTATAAGAGATGTTGGTGTTGGTGCCTGTGGTCCTCCAAATTTTTACGGTACTCAAAGTGTGCATGTTCGATTCTGTGAAGATTTAGCAAATTTCTTGGGTTCCGAAGATAGTATTATTTATGGTCAAGATCTTTCAACTCCAATTTCCGTTCTACCATGTTTCCTAAAAAGAGGTGACATTGTTATTGTTGATGGTGGTGCAAATCTTGGATTACAAAAGGCTGCTTTGATTTCAAGATGTAACATTGAATGGTACAATCATAATGACTTAGATCATTTAGAAGAAATTTTGGAAAGCTTAGAAGAAGATTTAAAGGATGGTCCACTTAATAGACGGTTTATTGTTACTGAAGGTTTATCAGAAAATTTTGGTGATTCACCTGATTTGAAGAGATTAGTTGAAATCAAAAACAGATATAAGTTTAGATTAATTTTAGATGAATCATCTTCGATTGGTACTTTAGGCAGTAACGGCCGTGGGCTCGCAGAAGTTTATAATATCCCAAGAAGTGAAATTGAAATTACTATTGGTAGTATGGCTCGTGCATTTGGTTCGAGTGGTGGTTTTTGTGTTGGTAACAAAGATATGATTTATCATCAAATTTTAACATCTAATGCCTATGTTTTCTCAGCTGCTTTACCCCCATATGTTGCAAAAGCTGCTTCGACTGTTCTTCAACATTTAGCAGATAATGAAAAGGAAGGTCAAATAAATCCATTCATAAAACCATTACATGACAATTCACACTACCTGCATTCACTTTTTGCTAATTCAAAAGGACTAAAAGATTATGTTGTTGTCAAATCGGCTTCTTATTCGCCATCTTTACACTTGAGAATTAATCCAGAAGTACGTAGAAGTCTAGGTTTACCTGATGCATATGGTGGACCAGGTTCTGTTATCGCCAAGTCTTTAAAGAATGGACATGAAGAATCATATTTTGATGAGTTTTATAATCTAGAATGTTTCAAACTGCAAGAAATGATAAATGAGTGCATCCAATCAAAAATTTTACCAACAAGAACTAAAAGAATTTTACACCATGAATTACTTCCAGTTGTTCCTGAGCTAATTTTACATGTGACTGCAGTTCATACCAAGAATGATCTGGATAATGCTTATACAGTTGTTTCCAAGGCAATTATAAACCATATTAATAACTGGAAATTATCTCAAAAATAATCAATAGTGTATAATAATTCCTAACTTTATAATCCTTTCGAATTTCATGTAATCCATCTTGTTTTATATTATAATTCCTTCTATGACCCTTATATTTCATAACTTTATAAAATATTGCAACTCCATCGATGAACAATAAAACATAAGCTTTTTTTTCAAGGTGCAAATGAGTGTTACCAAAAGTTATAAAGCCATATTGGCAATCTTTCTGTTTTTTTTGTGTGAACTGACTGAGAGCACATTGAGACAAAATTACCCACAAATTCATCTAGACCGGCACTTTGAAAATTGTCCAGAAAGTCTATGCTAGGAGTTATCAAATATTGGAAACGCCATTGAAAAATGTCATACTTTTTAGTTTTTAAATTTCATACAACACAAAAAAGTATTAAAATAAATTTACTAAATAACATACTCTTATTGTTAAATTAGAAGCACAACAAGAAATTTAAAATTATGGGTGTGTGCACCTTATTCTTAAATAATGAAACTATTAATGATGTAGCATTATGGAGGATTCCGGTTAACCTTCAAATGTTCTCAACATTACAAAAATTTTTGTGTTTATAGTAAAAAAAATTCCTTTTTTCAACTAATGTGGTATCGTTTTCATTTACATAAAGTTGTGTCGTCTCCCTTGATCATTGTAGGTTTGATTATTTTCACAATAAACATCTTACTGTTGCAAATGATAAGTAAAAAATATTTTGTTTAACCTCCACACTAGGACTCGAACCTAGAATCTTCTGATCCGTAGTCAGACGCGATCACCATTACGCTATGTAGAGAGCTAACACTATGAAAGGAATAATTTGGAGCTTGACTGAACGCACCTCAAGCGAGGATGACGTAAACAGGTTCAGGCAAGATAATTGAATAAATAGTTAAATAATGAATTACAATTAGTATAATGATGATTATAAGTGATGAAATACCTAGGCGTAAAATACAAGACACTCGAAAGAGTTAAAATCAATGGACAATTAGAAAATTACACTTTTAGAGAAAGAGGCATGAAAAGACGAAGTTCCACGAGGAGAAAGTCACCGATGGAATCTATATGAGAATGAGAGGATCGAGTCATGAGAAATTAATAATTGATAATAGTATTGCCGGAGTCCATATGCATGAATCGACAATGAATGCCACAATGACATAAACCATAAGCATCGGAATGTCGACAATGGGAAGTGTCCAATTGAGTCTTGTCCCTAATGAAGCATAGAACAGAAGTTAAAGAATAGTCGACGAGTGGGTGATTCCATGTCGGCGGGCAAACGTGTATAAATACCAGTGAATCCACTTTTATCTAGATTGTATAATTGCTTCGAATAAGGGTTGCTTAGTTGAACAATAACTAATCAATCCACGTTGCCCACCAGCGCATAGTTGATTACTATAACAGCATATTAGTAAATTGTATCTTAGTTCGTTTTCTTACAAAGATTCAATAATTAGTTTTCTATTTAGCAAGTAAGGGAAACTCTTTTACACTCTGTGCAAAAAAGCTTTCTCTTAATGTTTTGTAAAAATGAGTGGATATTGGAAAAAAATGAACTAAGATAAAATTCAGAGTATTGAGATATTGTTAAAATGAATGTCATTCTAATAAATACGGACTGATAATAAATAGACTAATATACGGATAATAATTTATCAGTTTATTTCAATGCATTAACTCTTAAGACAAGATGTATGATAATACGACAAGTCGGTGATTAAAATAAACTATAAAAAATCAACGAATACAGACAAAACAACTGGATAACTATGTCTCCTTATAAATAATAAACAAACGTGTATTAATTATAATAGGAATGGATAAGAGATAAGAGATAAGAGATGAGGTACTATCCGTCTATTGGTCCATTTGTTATCTATAAGACATTTCTTTCAATACTTCATGAGAAACATACGTGCCCAATTCAACAAGCATGCTGAAGTGAATCAGCTTATGGGTTTATTTCATTGAAGTATGGTCTAAGGTGAACGAGCAATTGCCAGATAAAGATTTTTTTTACATGGAAATATGCAAAAATACTACTCATATTTTCAGTATTGTGACGTTGCATTTGAACATTAAAGATTCAAAGATTTTTCAACATTGTGAATGGAAATGATACAAGAAGATATTCATTTATTCTAATAACCTCCTTATCATTGTTTTTTTTTACCTTCTGGCTATGTAAAATTATAATATAAATGGCATTTACTAGGTATATAAAAAATAATAAAAAGAAAACTAAACGACATACAAACAATACATATATAAACAAAAAATGACACATAGACACCTTTATATAGGAGGTGTGATTATATTTTGATATAAGATCTTGTTATACATAATGCTTGTATACTTAGAAATGGTTAATTTTGAGACTGAACTTGATAATACGAAATCTATTCATTGTATCAATTAGTCTGTTTCTCTGATAATATTCTAGGGTTGATTAATGGTTTAAGATAACCGATGGTGAACTTGTATGTACAAAATCTGCAATGAATAAAGGTCAGAGACCAAGAAAAACTTTCTGTCCAAGTTTTGCGTGATACAGAAGAAGAACTTCAGGCAAAGATTTCAAAGCTCCATAAATACTAATCTAATATAACTTTTAATTTTAAATCTTTCACCACTACTAATTCGATTTATCCATATTTTTAAACTCCCTTTTTTTTTGCTATTAACCTAGCCCCTCTTTTTTAATTTGTGAAGCCTCTATTGTACTTAAGCTAATCCCAACTTGCTGATAATGCTTTTTTTACAAAATGTGCATTCAAAATTTTATTCCAATCAGAATGGCTACCAAAGAAGTTAGTGGGCCTCGGAATGTTTTATGTTAGTATTATAAACTATTATGAAGCAGATTATATTATCATTGAGAGCACACAAAGCCTAATTGAATCCGGTTACAGGATGTGCAGAAACTGTTTGCACTATCTCCATTTCAACTATTAATAAAGGTAAACAGAACAAATATAATTTAATGAATTGGCAGCTTGGTGGTAGTTGAATTCCTTTATACGAAAAAAATATAATAAACACAATACTCGATACTACTTTGATTAGTAACCAATAAAAACTTAAATCATTTAAGAAAAAAATTTTAAACACAAAGCATATGTAGACTCTCCACTAAATTTGAAGTTTTTTTATTGATATAGAAAAACCAATTATAAACAGCACGGGATACCACTGCAAATGCACAAAGAACCTAAGAAATTACTTATAAGAGAACAAAAATACTTAGAAAGTTCAAAGTCGGTAATAAATAAACAGGTATTTGGTTTTGATCTTCAATATTACAAGATTTAATAAATGTTCTGGTTTACTTCAACAAATTACAAAACTATTGACTATGTTTTTGAGGTTGGGTTGCAGCTAAGGAAGAAAGAATCAAAAATTTGGAAACTGTTCAAAAGGTTTTCCCAGCGTATATTAACTAAGAGTTCCAGAAACAGGCATAGAAGCAAGATATGTACTAAGGCAAACATAGTAGTTTCAAAGAAAACGTTAATCGTTTTTCTCATGAAATTTTGATGATTCAAAATGATATTAATATCAAATTGTTCAAATTGTTGAGTTTTCCATGTTAATACTCAGTTAATTATATAACCGAATAAACCCCTAAAATTTTGAACCTTTTGTTGTGAGGTATTAATTATACCGACACAATTTATTTGCTCATAAACGAATAATTGAACATATAACATAATACGCAAGCCAACTGTAAGATACGAATAGGAAAAAATAAATATAGCAATGTAATTTAATGTAAATTTTTGCTGTCATATACAAGTGGCTCTGTAAAATAAATAAATTATATGGTTGCCATGAAATACCTTTCATTACATCAAAAATAAAGTTATCGTAGTCTAAAAACATTGAGGTTTCTGTAGGTCTTTAACTTGAGACTCTAATTGTTTTTAACTATGCTATCCGACTCAATCGTACTCAAACAAATTTTTTAAGAAACCAATATTTAGATTGAAACTAGATGAAATTTAAAATGTAAATAGAATAACATCAAATTCATAATGTTGTCTAACAATAACTCGGGTTTACTGTTGGATAAAATGTCGAAATAGAAAATTCTGTTGTCAAAGAGATTATTGTTGCAAAGTGAAAAATAGCGTAAAATAAGTAAGTTTTATACTTACTTTCGAAGCTTGCACCGTTTAGCATAATTGTTACAACAAAAGTTTTATTACAAGAACCCAATAGTAGTTAAAGTAATTAATGTCATTGAATTGTTGAAAGAAAATTTTTAAATGCCTTAAAAAAATTTCAACTTATAAAAAGACACTATAGATAAGAGTTGATTATAATGAATTTTAGTCAATTATATAAAAACTGAAACAAAAAAAATTATTGGTGTAATCCTCCACACTAGGACTCGAACCTAGAATCTTCTGATCCGTAGTCAGACGCGATCACCATTACGCTATGTAGAGAACTTGGAGAAAGAAAGAAAACTTTGGTCCATGACTGAACACACAAGCGGAGATTACGTAAACAGGTTCAGGCAAGATAGTTAAATAGATAGTTAAATAATGTTGTAACACATTAACTCTGAGTATAGGGTTGTTGAAAGGAATGCCGTACTGATAACAGACCGGCCGATAACAAATGGACCAATAGACAGATAATAACTTATCTGTTATTTGATATCTCTTATCTGATATCTATTCCTTTATATAATTATTACACATTAGATTGGTATTTATAAGGAGACATAGTACTCCTGTTATATGTATTTTTGTATTTTCTATAGCTTATTTAATTACCGATTTATCTAATCAATATGGACCCAATTCTCAGAGTTAATGCATTACAACAGGTTATGAGCCAATTCGCTCTGAC
>JAJMSE010000112.1:0-16690 GCA_030558305.1 Pichia phayaonensis
GTCGATGACTACGACGATGAGGTAGAACTATCTGGCAAATAGATCAGCATTAATGGGCTAAGCTTGATGAGGTGGTGTATTACTAGAAGATGAAGAATTTGCTCTGCTAGAAGAGGATGAAACATCATGGTCAACAGACATAGTAGATGGGACACATGATGGGTGCGATGATGAAAGACCGGATGAAGAGTAATCAGACAACCTAGGCAGCCTACCAGTAACAGTACCAAAATAGATATCAGCTGGATTAATTGAGGTTGGCTTATCAGTAAATCAACCTTCAGTCATAGGGAATTTTGCCATCAAAACGAACATTATTGGATACAACAATATCATCAATAGAAGGAATATAACATCCAGATGCCTTGTGGGTAGGACTATAGCCAATCATAATGTCAGGAGATGATACACGCTTTTCTGTTTGAACTAACACCATATAGTAGTAGCAACCAAAAGGGTGAAAAACAAAGTAACTAGGTACATAATTATGTCATATTTGGAACGATGTCTTACCATCAATAACATCAAATGGATATCTATTGATTAGAAACTCGGATGTTTTGGGAGCTTCGTTCCAGAACTCAGATGAGAGACCCGATTAGGATAATAGAGTCCTGGCTTTTTCTTGGATAGTCCTATGCTTTCTTTCAGCGACACCATTTTGTGAAGAATTGTATGGGACAGTTAGTTGATGAACCATACAACATTCCATAAAATAATTTTTCAAGTCATTGTTACAAAATTCACTGTTGGAGTGTAATAACATAGTAAATTGATACTTGATTGATTAAAGAAATATAAAATAAATTATGAAGTGGACAATGTCAAATTACAAAATGCCGGGGGGAAGGCCTAGTGAAAGATGCTAGAGATTAGAGAAGCATACGCTATCAACATGGTGTGATTAGGAGCTCATGCCACACATGGGGTGACTCAAACTCCCAAATGGCGTGACTTAGAAAATGTGGTATGACTTAATCACAACATATTAATTTCATGATTGAAAAATGAGAGGCGTATAAATTAAAATCAATAACCAATTTCAAAAGGGCGCCTAAATTATTTGATATATTTTTTTGACCGTGCAGGATAACTTTAAAAATGGTAAATGTAAAATCAAGAACCAGAAAGACATGTCTAATATTAATTGCTATTTGTCAAGATTAGTTTTTTACTTACTTTCTTCTTGTTACTTCATTTCTTTCCCTATTTTAAAATTTTAAAATTTTATTATTGTGTTATTAATTATTTATCTTATCAATTATTGATCTTATGTGTGCGTTAATTTTGTTGAAATCAAACTTAGTACATGTGGGGGATTATTTACATCATGCCACCTCTGTGATATTCCTTTCCAATCCCCTAGCCTTGTAGAGCTTCCTAGATATGGGAGCTTTTTATAACTTTTATACTTGGTTATTTCCACTGTATAATTTGTTTTATATTCATTTCTTAATCAAGTGAAACTTTAATAATGGACACCATATTGACAATACATTTTCTAAACAATAAATGCTCAAAAAACACATTAATATATCACCCGTAAATAACTAACGGTGAAATTTAGAAGTACAATACTGAGAGTCTTAAGGGATCTACTATTAATATTTGATTTAACGAACAATATTGTTGAAGTAAACCGCCATTTGTAATTAAATGTCTTCTTCCAGTTTTTAATTCATTAACTAAAAATTACCTTTAATAATTTGTGCTGCTATTCAATTAGATGTCAACACCAGATTCAACGAAAAAAAATTCAAAAGAGCCATTGAAATCTCGAGTAATATTTATATCATTTTTTTCTGTGTGAAATGAAGTACTTCTACAATGTTGATATGCAAATGGAATCAACGATGCAATACTATGTGAGAATATCATTTTATGTTCATTATTGCCAGAAGTATTTTAAATCAAATCAAAAGATAAAGTAACAATTATGAATAAAAGGTCCTTTGTAATATATTTAATCGTTCATGAGAACTAGTTTTGATATGACATTATCGAATGTGTGTTTGACAATCGACAAGTTCAAATGAGGTATCAGAAAATTGGAAAGATCACCGATATATTAACATTGATAATGCCATAACTAGTTCATTCCGTTTTGAAATCTCAGTATATCATGTACATAAAGGATTCACATATTAAAATTCCTGAATTTCTTCTATAACAGGCAATAAAGTCTGCATAACTTTTATTCTAATTTTTTGAATATTTTTGGTTGATCAAAAATTGCTACTAAATTAGAATATAACAAACAATTTATCTTTTGTCAAGTTTAAATCGGGTAAATTGAACTTTTTTTTCTTATTAGAAGACTTTTCATCATTACCACATTGCAATAATGGTGTCATTATTGATAATAGTTCTGGTTATGATTATTTAAATGTATTAAGTCCATATTAGTTTATGTGGTCCTAGCTATATTGTCCATTTGCAGTTAAGGATCTAAAAGGAAAAAGTAATGAAAAAAGTGTGGAAGTTTTATAATAGTGATATTGTTAGCATCCACAAATTATTTTGTGACCAAAGCAATGCTTAAAAAATATGGCATAACTTCTGTACATTAATATTTCATGGATATCAATACGCGTATTATTACACTACAACAACTTTAATATCATATACAGATTGATGCCATTATTGCTGCCGTTCCAAATTTTTGGCTGCAGAGGGATATGTTAAGAGAAATGCGTGTTCGATGTTCGTACCACAAATTAATTAATTTTAATGGTAGATGGACTAAGATTGTCGTTTGGGTAGTATATGATTATGATCACTAAACAAACGAATTTTAGTAATACTTTTGTAGTTAGCATTGATGCTATGAATTCCCTTACTTTTATCTACAATTGGATAGCTACTCATCCAACCAGAATCATTTAAAATATCTTAGATGTTGCAATTTTTGGATGTTGATAGATACCCCATTGGCGCATTGAATAACGTTTCTTTGCATATCGAGAGGACTTGATGTTGGCGGATTGGTTTTATTGTTACCATCGCTATTGAGTTCATCCACATTAGCAATTTAACTGGGGGGGTTTATTCCAGTATCAGTAATGGAACTTTTCATTAGTCTTTACATAAAATGAACTCTAGAATGTACTTCTAACTAACTCAATGTTTGGATTTATACAACGTCGTGAAACTGTTCGATTTTTTCTTCCAAAAATTGCACAGCGGATTCATTAATTTTAAGTCAATCAGAATAGCCAGACCGCTGTTCATCTTTTTGTGAAATATTTTTTCCTGGCAGTTTTTTTCTCTTTTCTTTAATCACTAGGGAAAATGGTTCTACCTCAATGAAACGTGACTTATGGTCAAATTCGTGATATCTCGATTAATATAATTGAAAAACGATTGACGTATATCTCTGAAATAATGAAAAAGAAAAAAAATTCTCCGTAAAATAAAAAATGTGTAATGACAATCTACGAAACACTAAAACGACTTTATTTTTGGAGTGTTGATCTCAAAACGGTATAAAAAATTACATAATTTCTTCGAAGTGTAAGTTCGTTATGGCCTTTAGCGACTACAGTGGATAATTCAAATAGGCAGGTCATACTATCCTTTTCGGTCAGTGAATAAAGCCAAACAAATGCTTTAATTGCTACAAATAGCTCTCTTTTACAATTCATTACAGGAATAGGTAAAACAAAACCTAAGTTTTATGAAGTTCATTTTATAAAATATCAATGAAGAAGTGTTCAGACATCCCAGTTCATTTCAAAAAGTAAGTTCTCGTTAAGCTGCATTTTCATTTTTTAGACTACAAATTTAGGACAACCTTTTTCTATTTTTGTAACCGAAAGATAATATAATAAGTACACTTACTTAGGTGCATATGGTGAAGCAACTATAACATACTTACGGAAATGATGTTTCATTACATGAGGTACGCGTTTCGAGTTTTATTTTCATCCCATGATAAGTTCCTGCAAGGCGCTTAGCTTCACCACATATCTTCTCTAGGCACTTTTTTAGTTATCTAATAAACTTAAAACAATTGAAAGAAGATTTGTCAAAAGTAGAAGTGGGTCATTTGAAAACTTCCACTAACGAAGTTTTTTCCCCTTGGAACAAAAGTTGCTGAACATGAAAAACAACAGTTGCCCGAGATTTGTTTAGAGTTATCCGCTCTCTATGTTCAATCTTTACCGAATCCAAAATCAATTATTTCAAAAACTTTATCAAAGTGAACAAAAACAAAAAAAAATAATGGACGAGACCGGAGTCGAACCGATGACCTTTCGCTTGCAAGGCGAACGCGCTACCAACTACGCCACACGCCCAGTAAAGGAATGATCCCTAGCAGGATCGAACTGCTGATCTTGGCGTTATTAGCACCACGCCTTAACCAACTGGGCCAAGGGATCATTTGTTGAAATGAAAGGAATAATTTGGATCTTGACTGAACGCACCTCAAGCGAGGATGACGTAAACAGGTTCTGGCAAGATAATTGAATAAATGGTTAAATAATGAATTACAATTAGTAGAATGATGATTATAAGTGATGAAATACCTAGGCGTAAAATACAAGACACTCGAAAGAGTTAAAATCAATGGACAATTAGAAAATTACACTTTTAGAGAAAGAGGCATGGAAAGACGGAGTTCTACGAGGACAGAGTCACTGACGGAATCTATATGAGAATGAGAGGATCGAGTCATGAGAAATTAATAATTAATAATAGTATTGCCGGAGTCCATAAGCATGGATCGACAATGTGTTGAAAGGAATGCCGTACTGATAACAGACCGGCCGATAACAAATGGACCAATAGACAGATAATAACTTATCTGTTATCTGTTATCTGTTATTTGTGATCGGCTATCTCCTATCTGTTATTTGATATCTCCTATCTGTTATTTGATATCTCTTATCTGATATCTATTCCTTTATATAATTATTACACATTAGATTAGTATTTATAAGGGGTGATAGTTCTCCAGTTATATGTATTTTTGTATTTTCTATAGTTTATTTAATTACCGATTTATCTAATCAATATGGACCCAATTCTTAGAGTTAATGCATTACAACATTTGCATAAGTAAAAGATTTAATATTATTATCTTTTTTTACATTATAAATAAATTTAAATAATCTACACATATTTTCATATTAATTATTAAAATTATTTATATATGTTTAAGAATTAGGTAAATATATAGCTTTAAATCCTTCTTTTTTATATATAAACATAAAATGGTTTACCCAATCTAACTTTGAAACTAACAATCAATGATTTATAGGGAGCTTCTGAAACTAAATATGAAATAATTTTATTTTGTTCTTCAGTTGTATTAATAAAACCAACACATTCAACAATTCCATTTTTCTTGTAATATAAACTTAGCTCTTTTGATACTATATTCAGCAATTAATTATCCTAAATAAAATCCTTCCATCAATAGTAAATAATTCTTTTGCTTCTTTCCAAACTGAATTATTATTACTTATATATTTACAATTTAATTTTATGTTCTTATTCAAAATAAATAAAGAAATAATTTAAATAATTAAGTGAATTAAAAGAATACTTAGAATTAGAAATTTGGATGCCAATTATTAAACTAAATGATTTTATAAATTATGATACAATAGGGATTCAATAATATAAATCATTATTTTATCATTCTATTATATTTTGAGAATATAAAAACGGTAAAATAGAGACTAAAGAACTAATTAAAACAAAGAAATATAATATAGTATTATCTTGCAAACAACCATTTAATAGAAAAGAATTAAAATTTACATTGATTGATTTCTAGCAATAAAAGAATAATCAAACATTAGTAATAATCCATTAACGTAAATTACAAAGGATAAAGGTTATTAATTAGACATAGAATTTACTATGACTAATTATAAGGAGATAAGAAAATAATTAATAAATGTATAAAATATTATTGGCCAATCAAAAAAAAAACATATTGAAATACAAATAAATGTAATTGGCAATTATATATTGAAAAATGAATTTGAAATTCGTCATAAAGCTGTGGTAGACATGTTGTTATTAATATTAGAAGATAAAAATGGAAATATTAATTATTTATACTACAATGGAGAGATAACAAATGGAAAATAATGAAATTCTAATTTATGATTGTACTATATTTAGTAATGTTAATTTAATTAATAAAAATTATAGTTTATTAGAAAGAAGAAATAAAATACCTAAAAAAATTAAAAGAAAAGAAATTACAAATTCTGTCTATAATGTCCCTGTATATAAGAAACATAGAGATATTATTACATTAATATATAAAAATTAAATTTATAAGTACGGTTGATTTAGGATATAAAAAAGGATATTTATTATTAGAAAATCAAGAAAAAAGTTCAATGACATCTAAGGATACAACATATAATTTCAAAGAAAATTCAATATACGAGTTCGATTCAGAATTTAATCTAAGAAAAGAAAGATATGATAAAAATAAAGCAAAGAGTAATTTTACTTATGGAAATAATCCTTTATATAGAATAATAGAAGGCAAAGGTTAACATATGTTAAGAAGTTATCATAACTATGTTAAAAAAGAATTATTAAATAAATTAAAATATAAAAATTTATTAAATATAAGAAGTGTATTAGGAGGAGATATTGATAAATGACATAAATTTAATAAAGTATACTCAATAGACGCTGATCTAAACCAAAAAAATTGTGGTAAATTATACAAATCAAAAATAAAACGGAACACAGAAGATGAATATAGAGATATAAATTAGATTTTGTGTATCTATATTTTTTTGTACCTTGGAATGATAAAATTTTTGATCCAAAAAAAAGCTAAATAGGCCTTTCTATGGTTTTAATGATAAAACCTGTTACTTATGAATGGAAAATTATAAGTGTAAAATAATAAACAATGGAATTATTACTTTAGAAAAAAAAAATAGTAATATAGCTGAATGTATACAACAAAAAATAATAGATTCTAGGATAATATTCAACAAAATAAATATGAAAGAATTTAGTTCAAATAGAGATGAAATGATTCTTAAAATATATATGAATATTATAGGAAAACATACGTATTTTTTTAATGGCATCTAATAAATATAATACTGAAAAACTAAAAATACATAATAAATATATTAAAGAAATAAATGTAAAAAAATTAAGAAATTTAAAAGGAGAATACTTAATAGAAAATATTAAAAAAAAATACCCAAAAAAGAAAAATTATATAATGGAATAATAATTATTTACATAATGAATATAATAATTTTTGTTGTGTATACATAAAAATAATCGATACTAGACTATTTAATAGAAGTTCTAAAAAATTAATCTTAAACAGGTACAAATGGAAACATAAATTTAAATTTAGATAAAGAAACATAAACCAGAATTTATGATAAAAATATGCAATATCTATGAAGATAATAATAAAAGAGATAAAAACAATAACAATATTATCTATTGGATAATTGAATAAGATATAAAATTGGCCAAGGACAAATAACAAATATAAAAAATATAAAGATTTTACTTTATTTTTAGCAGCCAATAAGAATGAAAATTGCATTAAAACAATATGTAAAAGATATGAAAGGGATATGGGATGAAAAGCCAAGTATTAATGAAATGTTTAATAACAGACAAATAATAACTTATATACCTATTGCTAACTCATTTTTAAATGTAGAATCTTTGTCAGAATTAATAGCTGACTATAATTCAGATATACCAATGAAATAAGATCACAAAAATTCAATAAAAAAATGGAGATAATAACCAAAATTAAACAATTTAAAAAAATACAAAAAATAAAAGAATATAAGGAAACAGAAATATTTTTTTGCTATAGAGGCATTTAAGTATGAAAATAATATACAAATATGATATTTAATGTGTTGGAATTATAAAAAAGAAATATTAGAAAGAAATGGAATACAATGCATAAATGAATTTATTGATTTTTGTGTAGAGGTTAAACTAATAATATTATGTGCATGGTATGGTTCTGGTTATGATTATCAACATATAATACCAAAACTAAAAAAGATAAAACAATAATAAAAAATAACATGATCACTAATGCTGAAAATAGAAATTAATAATAAATTATTAGTGTCAAAATACCCTATTTATTTCTCACACCAAATTATAAAAATTTGGAATGATTTAAAAAAAATACCCAAAAATCGGTGTAAAATTCAAAAAGAAATAGAGGAAAACTAAGTAGATAATAAAATAAATCTTAGTAACAATAATATTAAAGAAACCAGAATTTTATTCATGAGATGATAAATTGTATGATAAAGTGGTAGTTGAAAAAGATGAAGAACTAATGTATAGCACTCAATGTGCCATATCAATATTAAGCGGATCTAGATTTAGACTATATAATTTATGTAAAAATATAACTAACATGGAAGTAATATATAGTGACATTGATAGTATATTTGTGACCACAAAATCAGTACAATACAAAAAATTTAAAAATGGATGTGGAGAAGAACTAGGAAAATTAGATGATACTATTGGAAACAAAAAACATGGAATAATAAACAGAATATTAATAGGATGACCTATTATATGCATATAAATATAAAGACAATAAAAATAAAAAATATAATTAACGACGAAAAAATATATTATGAATTCGAAATATCATAAGGAAATTTAACTTCAATAACCACTAAAAATATATCAAAAGAATTAAAACAAACAAAAATAAAAACAAATCAAAAACTATGACTAATTTATTTAAGCTACATTATGTTGCATATTATGAATTTAATAAAAAAATTATTTTAATATAACCTCAGGATTAACAAAGCAATATAATGATGATACAGAAAAATTTAAAAGAGGAGAATTGATAAATGTAGAATATGCTAAAGATGTTATGAAAAAAATATAATAGATAAACATATATTAACATGATTAATATTTAATAATCCTGAAGAATATTATAAAGATTTTAAAAAATATAAATTACCAATAGTATGCATGTATGATTTTCCTAAAAATGAAGAATGAATAAATGAATACATGAAAATAGATGAAGGAATAATATATCCATTATTAAGCATACTAAAAAAATGAAAATGAAAAATATGTATATAAATTTTATTAAATAACCTGAATATAACATATACACAAGAGCAAAACAACTAAATTTACGTAAAGTATTAGAAAAATGAAAAACATTAATAAAAATTTTTGATAAAGAAAAAAAAAGGAACATTTTTAAAAGAAAAAATAGTAGTAAATAAAAAACATATAATTATAAAAGAATTCGAAGAAGATGAATTTGAATAAAATATAAACTAAATAAAGAAAGTAAGACTGAATGTAGTATATTAAATGATGATATATGTATATCGACTCAAGAATTAATGCCTAGAATAGATATAATGAAACTAGAAAAAGAAATATACATTAACTATCTAGATTTTTGTTTTTTAAAAATTGAATATGTATGTATTTTTTGTCGATATTTTTTATTGCTAGATAATCTAAAAATATATTTAAAATTAAGTCGAAAAGATCTAAAAAAAGCGTAGAGTTCCAAAATCCTTAAAAATCCATCAAAAAAGGAAAAAAATTGATGTTTTTTCTTCCGTTGAAAATATCCCAGAAAAAAATGGATGCTGAATAAAAAAAAATCGAAATTTTTAGAAAATAGTAAATATTCTAAAAATACATTCTGAATTATGTCGAAAAAAATGTCGTCGAATGTAATAAAATTGAACCATAAAGATATTCTAAATAGCCAATTTTTATTTATCATACAGAATAGTCAAAAAAGAAATAAAAACTAATACATAATATATTCATATTATAAAACCATAGATGTCTATCTAAAATAGTCCAGATATCTTGATTTTTTGTACCCTAGTTCATGCTTTCAATATAAAAAGAATTGATTTCCTTGCATCTTAATCAGGATATTCCTTTAGAAATTTGACTGTACATTGCTTAGAATTCTAGGATGGATATAAAGATATAAAGACTACTTTGAAGTAACTTTTATGTAGTTTCAATATAGTCTTCGTTAAAATCTATATTTTTAGGAATCTTTGTTTGATTAATGATTCATTGGAGACATTGGCAACTGTAGTCGTAGCGTTCAATATGTTTACAATATTTCTGCAAGATGGCTTTTGTTTCAATAAACATAAAATGAGATCTTTTTTTCCTCCGTGATATCCGGACGCCTTTGTTTTTTTTTTAGGAAGAATTTTGCATACATCTTTAAATGATTTTTGTAAAGTAATGCTATTTCGGTTGATTCAAACACAATTATCAGTATTCAGCAATTCAAAGATTTCCTGTCTTAATAAACTCGAAGTAGTTATTATGTAACCTTTCACATTTGGGGAACAATATGTATATTGTATTTTCTATGTTGCATAGTTGCTTCGTGATTTAGATTCGACGAAGGTACCGTCATCAATGAGGGACATTGCAATACTCAGACTGTGGAGAATCTATTAGCAGTTGTGACAGAATTAATGGCATTGGTATTATTATTGTTATCAATATCATTATCATCATCATTACTAATGGTGGTGTTTTTGAAGCTTAACAGATGTTTCACATTTAATAATCAATAATTCTTGGTTTCTTTTTTCATAATCAAAAATGAATGATCCATCATAAAATGTCAACGAGCTGATTTGTTGACGGCTGTTTATCACTATATTCAAAGTATATATGATCTTGAGAGAGAATGTAAAATAATGGTAATTAGAGGAGAAAATTATCGTCAAAATACTACGATTTTAGTTGGGGAATATATGAACTTTTAATTTTGACTTTGATCATTATTCTTGTTCTATTTTTGAAATTAATTAAAGCCGTCTGCCTTGGACAGTAAAATCTGGAATCAGGTAGAGAAATAATGTGTTTCACATCTAATCAATGAAAAAATTGTAAATTTGTGAAGTCATAATAATATGAAATCCTTGGTGTTGAGATTAAATCATACCACTTGTATGATGTTACCACATGCATGGTCTCCTAGTCATACTCTCTTTATGTCATATGATTCTCTAATCTCTAGCATCTTTCACTAGGCCTTCCCTCCAACATTTTGTAATTTGTCATTGCCACTGTATAGTTTATTTTATATTTCTTTAATAAATGAAGTATCAATTTACTATGGATATCAATACACATATTATTACACTTCAACGAAAGATACCTATCAATACTATATTAGCTGTAAGTAACCGATGATAAAATCAGTATAATGCTGAAACCATATACATTGTAGGAAGCTCGTGCATGACGCTCACTATTTGTGCTTCGGCAAATGACCTTGTTTTTCGAGCTACAAATTTAGGATTACATACTTTTTGGCTCAATAGTCAAAGAATAAAATATTAAGTAAACTTACTGAACGGTATAAGGTGCATAAAACGTACCTGTAGAAACAACAGTTTATTATACGAAGCATGATTTCTGCACTTGGTTTCAAGTAAGTTATTCTGTGAGAGGACGGTTCCTCACCTAAAACTAGATACTTTTTTAGTTTTGCAAGAACTGTGGGATGGTTTTGTAGGAACATAATTGACGCTTAACGTCAATTAGTAACTAAGTTGTTTCCCACGAAAAAAAGCTGTAGCGGATTGAAAACTAATGTTGTTGCTGAACTTTATCTGAAGTTTCCTCCGAGTTGAAATTAAAGTGTTAGCGAATTCAGTAATCGAGTGTTCCGAATTTGAAAAATCTACAGTGCTTTCTAATTGATGTCTTTAAACATTTTTATGAATTTAGAAATAATCTATTACTAAACTCATCTTCTCTAGATTGTTGTCTAAGTTTGAAACCGATAATACCACGTTCATATCTAATTTTTGATGCCAATCCAGATAATCATAATTTTAGCATACGCATGCTTATTTGACGTAGGATAATAAGCATTCTGAACTATGAAGTAGTGGATTCATCTACACATTGAATGGCTTTTGATACCTTAGTATCATCCGGAGTTTTTTCGATTGAAAATGCAACTTCATTTTAAAAATCCAATCTTTAGCAGTATCATATACTTCTGTAAGATCTTTAATATCACCATATTCATTAAATAGTGAATCTCGGAAAATCGAAAATTTGCTGTAATGGAATCCTGAAGTTCTGCGTTTTGGTGGAACTTCAATTTCATTTATCTCATCGGAACCATTATTTGAATTATTAGTTAGTCTGTTAGTTGCATCTGATTTCTTTTTCGATTCTTCATTTTTCAAAGGTTGAAGTTGTTCGTCAAGTCTTTCTTGAGTTAGCTGCGAAATCATATTTGGTTGAGTTAATTTATAATCTTGGTTCTTTGTCTCAACCATCGATGCTATCATGTAAGGAATTATTCTGACATTATAGGTAAGCTTTAGCTGCACAATAAGCAGTATTGTTTGATGTAGAATCAGCCTTGTGTACTTCTTAGATAGAGTAATTCTTATTGAATCTTTATGAGAAAACAAGCCAAGATACAATTTACTAATATACTGTTATAGTAATCAAACCATGATAGATTAGTTAGTGTTCATTATGCACTAATAGACAATGTAGGTTATCTTATTAGTATTCAACTACGCTGGTGGCAAAGTGGATTGAATAGTTATTGTTCCACTAAGCAACCCTTATTCGAAGCAATTATACGAACTAAACAAAAGTGGATTCACTCGTATTTATACACATTTGCCAGCCGACGTAGAATTACAATCGTCGACTATTCTTCAACTTCTGTTCTATGCTTCATCAGGACTAAGACTCAATTGGATATTAAGATTATGTATCTATTGACATTTCTACGATGATGCCCTACGACAATGTTATTCTTAATCTAATAACCTCACGGCTCGGACTTCTCATTCTCTTATGTACTCGGTTGGGGACTCTGTCCTCATATGACTCCATCTTCCTATGTCTCTTTTTTTAAAAGTGTAATTTTCTAATTGTCCATTGATGTTGTAATGCATTATCGACAGATTTATCTAATCAATATGGTCCTACACTAAGAGCTAACGCATTACAACAGACTCCATTCCAACTATTATAAACTATCGAACTATTCAGCCTTAGCTCAGATCAGGGTTCTAGAATCATCAATATATTTATTAACTAAATTAACTAGATATATATAGATAATAAGAAAACTAATAAAAAAAACCTTAGATGGGGAGAAGTAATTTATAATCTCTTTTTTTTGGCACGAAAGTGTAAAATCGAGCGTTAATGTCTAGGTCCCCATAGGCGGCAAGATGTATATTCGCTTTCTTTGCAGGAAAGTTGGGAATGCTTGCTGCTGGGATGGGAGACCTTCGACTCAAGTTTTCCCACCATGTTTTTTATAAAACCAATCATACCGCTACAATTACGACAGTTATTTAAGTAACTATTAAAAAGATCCTTTATTCAACCCGGAAATTTTATTCAATGAAGATGTCATTAGGGGATATCAACTGGAAACATTACTTCACAACTTTTATAATCTACTGGAAAGATTTACCCTAATGGAAGTATTGAAATCACAACTAAAAAATATAGAATTGATTTAGATGGACTTAAAAAATTGATAAATGAATTCAACAATAAAAGTTCTAATGAAAACAATGATGAAATTGAATCTTCAGAATGGGATGATGATGATGAATTTAAAGTATGTTAAAGATGTAGTCACATATGATTGGAAATTATTACCACTAATTGAACAGCAGAAAGCACTATTAATTTGTGAAGGCTTAGGATTTGAGCTCGCTGGGGAAGAAAAGAGAAACGTCCCTAAAATCAATATATTATTAGAGAAAAAGATGAAGATTGTGGAAAATATGCTTTAAAAGGTGACTGTTATTTCTATAATGATTTTCCCGTTTTATCATACGAAAGAAAAAATCATCATAGCTTAGTATCAGATTCAGATCTTCATCATTCTATCAATATAAACAAAATCCTGAGCTTAGATGTGGATCATATAGGAAATATTTAAATGAACACTATAAAATTTTCGAATGTTCCCACCTTTCTTTTTTTCTCAATAAAAAACAAAAAAAGTTTAGTTAATTTAGAATTGAAGCCAATTGATTTCATTGAATCCAATTGGAAGCAGAATTGAAAGGAAACAGCTCAACAATGTCCAGAGCATATGGAGAAGTTCCAGCTATTATAATAAAGCTATCCCACTAGATAAGATTAACAATCTTTTCAACCAAGTGAATAAGATCAAGTGATTGACAGAAAGTAAATATTAGTTTGTGACTTTTGCTCAATTTCGACTATATATGGTTTTACGATGGTGTAATCCCTGGAGAAGTGCTACAAAATTCAGTGGTCATAGTTCAATAGCAACAATATTGTGTAAATTTACATCATCACATTGTAATTTTAAGATACACTTCTTAGTCGATAGTTTATACCAACTTATTCTTGTTAAATTTACTGGAAGTCATGCCGCTGCTTGTTACAAGAAAAATATAAATCATTATTATCCAGCGTATCGTAATCTATTCATTGCAAAAGCTCCTGAAAGAGTTCACGAAAGCAATAATTTTCTAATGGAACTTAGAGTTGTTATGAAAGTTTTATTTCATCATTGGGAGTTTACCCTTAAGCAGATGGATTGTGGAATCGGGGAGAAACTTACAATATGTTAAATCCTGATATGGCAACTGTTTTCAAAGAAAGAGATTTAGATGATTATGATGGCTGCATAAGCTTAATAAATGATATATTGTTGAAGCACCAATTGTTACTTGGTGGGCTAATAGATATTTTTCACCTGCAAAAAATCCCCACCTTTTAGTTCATTATTATTCATTCAAAACTGATGATCGTGGAGAATACAAACACTGTTTGATCTAACTTCTAGGGATTCTTTGAGAGCTTTAGTGGTTGGAGAGGTTATAAATATTGACGCTACTCTTAATATGTTGAAAGATAAGTCAATCAAGTGCATAACTGTTTGCTTAAAAGAGAACATAGAGATGGGTGTAGTCCACAAGCTTTTTTAGGTTGTATTTCAACCCTTCCACAATCCGAATAATCAATCTCTTTTGTAGTATTTTTTGCTTTTGCTATCAATGGTCAAAGGGACTTGTGGGACCTCACGTACTATGAATCGCAAAACAATTATGACAGCTGAATCGGAAGCTGAATTACTAGGTATTAATGGTATATTTGCGAATCGTGTTACAGTTAGAAATTACAATTGGCATAAAATGTTAACTTTTGAAAAGAATCTTGTCAAGCCAAGTAATTCACTGGCAACTAAAGTATTGTATGCAATAAATGAGACTGAATGTGTGAATTTTTTATCTTTCTCTTTATGAGAGAATGCAACAATTAGTTTTATTCACGTCAAATTATAAAGGGATCAATGGCAGCTCTTTCAAATTGGTGGATAAAGATTATTTGGATTGGATATATACTGTACGAGTTCCAATTAAAATATATCAACTGATAAGGTTTAAAAGTCCCACTCCCTTTCAAGCATTATGTTGAAGAATAGTAGACCATGTATTGACATTCATATTAAATTGAGCTTGGTTGATTAAAGAAATATAAAATAAACTATAAAGTACGAGTGACAAAGTACAAAGGGAAGAAAGAAAAGCACAGTGAAATGATGCTTAGAGATTAGTGGATCGTACAATATCAATATGGTGTGGTTAGGGGGTTATATCACACACCATACATCTATTCTGATTTAATCTCAACATAGCTTTCTAATATGTCCAATATTTTTAACAGATAGAGCCATAGTTGAATATTCTCTAATAATTAAGTATAAAATATTACGTGAATATTCATGGTGAGAATCACAATTATTGATAAAATCTGTATTTTCTTTACATTTGGTATAAGGCGGTTCCGGTCTAACCAACTTGCCATCATTTTGTATAACATGAGAAAATTCTGGTGGTGGTGTAAAAGAAAACAAATTATCAACAATAAAGCCATTAATTATGGACGCAACACGATGTGGGAATTTATAATGATTAGTATAACAGTTTTTTTATTGATACATTGTCAATTGAGTAGTTACACAATATATTCCAGATGATTGGTCATTATGAATAGAAACCTTTTCAATTTTCCAACATGCATCTTCTTTGACAATGATTGACTTAATTTGTTTTTCAGTTTAACCCTAGTTATCTGAAGTACCACTTACAACATTGTAACCCGCTCATTCTTAGTAGTATTTGCAAAATTAATAATATTATCAGCATCATTAAATTCACCTACATTTTCAGATTTTTCGAGATGACCACCATCTGAAGTAGAACAATTCTTCACTTCTTAGTCAGCATCAAGTGTTTCGGCCTTGACTTCAATGGTTGTGCCATTTTCTCTTTTTTTCAATTTTAAAGTATTCTTTCTCATCTTTTCTATTATGATGTTCTTGCATAATAACAAACTTCTTATTAATAAGTACAGGATAAATTATTTTTTTTCGTTCATGGTTTAATATCTTTATTTAAATGAAAAAAAAAATATGCTGCAAAAAAGAGTATAAAAGGTTAGAATTCCTTCTTATAACCACTATATATATCAACGGATATTGTTGCCATTTTGCTTTGTTCTTGATGTTTCGTCCTCTTCTAGCAGAGCAAATTCTTCATCTTCTAGTAATACACCACCTCATCAAGCTTAGCCCATTAATGCTGATCTATTTGCCAGATAGTTCTACCTCATCGTCGTAGTCATCGAC
>JAJMSE010000113.1:0-16530 GCA_030558305.1 Pichia phayaonensis
TCAACCGGAATGTATTAACAATGCGTTATTTTATAACCAAGTTATGCATGTATCTGTATACTGCATAAACGTTTTCCATTATTACTCCCAATTCGTAAGTTATTGTATACATATAATGTTATGATTAAATGTATGACCTTTCCCGAATGGGACAGTCTGTTTACCTATTTCCATAATTAATCATCTATGATCGTCATACCATTGTACTCTTCGATTGCTTGCATGTTTCATAATTAGTCTTTTCCCAATATAGTAATGTCTATAGTGACCAGCAACTTCAAGAAATTTTTCACATTTGCGCATCTCGATAATGTTCTAACAAATTTTCCAAAAAAGTCGTGAGATTAAAATCAGTAACCACTAAAACTTATGCTTTTTATATTACTTAATTTTGTACAAATAAAGTTATTGAATATTTAACTACTGAAGAAAGAACTGATGGCTTTTCCTTTTAAATATTAATTTGTATCGTCCCAAGTTGGCTATACCAAGCAGATGAAATATGATTTCTACTAATAATGTTATGCTGGTGTTTATAATAAATGACCAAATAAAATTAAGCAGGGAAAAATTAAATTCATATTGAATGGGTTTGAATAAAAAGAGATATAAGTCATGTTACAAAAATTTTGCCCAATATGAATCTAAAGAAAAAATTAAAAAAGGGGATTATTGGAAGTTAAAATAATTTAGATTCAGTTAAAGTATTTGAGGTTCTAATAATTTAGCTTTCAATTGCATTCATTCTTTTAGTTGTAATTTTAAAAGGATTTGGAATTTTAAATCTTTTGATTTACTTTTAAAAACATCAGGAAGGACCTTTGTAAATTATGCGGTACTATATCACCATATCAACCTGCAATAGTAAATTTAGTCATGCGTTCAGTCAACATACCCCTACAAGAGAAATTCTTGTCCTAATAATCAAAAATACTGCTCTAAATAGAACCAGTAGCTTCACTGAAAACTTTCCATGTGTGAAACCTTTCCTTCAGATAATAACTAGAATATTGTTTTGTATTTGGAATTAATCAGCAAGAATATTATAAAAAAATAATTGAATGGAAAATATGTCGCTTTGCCCTACCAACTATAACAATTTATTTTTAATAATATTATTTCCAAAAGTTTTAATTAAATATCCACTACTTGTCACTGATCAACTTTGAAAACATGTTTATTTGTTTGTAAATGTTAACCGGTTTCAACATTGTATGACAATAATTTTCACCAATTTATCTTGGTCATAGATTACCAACTGTATAAATAATACAAACAACAAATATTCCCATTTTAGAAATAATTTTTACTTCTTCATCATATTTAATTTGGCTTGTTCGTACTTTGTAATTTTTGTTACATTTCATTATAATCTGTAAGTAATTTGTTAATAGCTTTAAGAGTTAAATAAACAACACAAGCTCAGAATAAAACAAAATTGCTTTCAATTGCTTCAGATTGGATTACTCTTATAGTGAAATTAAATGACATTCACAACTCCTAATACCTCCAGCAATCTGTTCTTCTAATTTTCCCTTGAAGAATTATAAGTATAATATAGATCAGGTTTTAAATCCATTTCTTGCAACTATACTATCGCAAAAATTTCAATCTTCTAACATTACCATTGAATCTTTTTTAGCGAGTCCTTTGACTATCAAACAAAAGGGGGTAATTGTATCGGCATAGGCAGAACCTTGGTATTTCTAAAAATTGAAATGTCACTTTCAATCGTAAACCAATATGTAAGTTGGGCTATCAATAGGTAAAGATTTCAGCATTTTTTCTTTTTTTAATTAAGTTAGTTACTCGTGTCTAATTGTTTGACATTTTTATTTCCTCTATCCCCAAATCCATCACTATAGAAAAAGAATGGACTGTTCATATTACAATGGAAATGTTTTATTTCTTAATCATACGTAACACCCCCATTTTTTAGTAGAGTGACCGCCATAAATCCAATTCTCAGATCCAAAAGTAGTATCAGGGAAAATCACAGGGAAATGACAATCATAATGATGATAGTTAATGACTATTTCAGGAATAACCCTGTCCCATTCTGGATCCAATTCATGTGCCAACAGGTGGGATTTCCCGATTAGGCACATGTGCCGCTTCTTATCACAAAACGCTGATTTTTCCCAATCGGTCAACAGCTGTGAAATCTCTTTTTCAGATTAGGCGCCTTTTCGACAATTTTGATACGAGATGGGGGGGTCCATTCAGGCATTTAACAACTAGAACACGTCCTATTTGATCAATAGGCGCATGTAGTAAGTACAAGTAGTAGAGGTGATAAGAATGGGCCTGTGAAGTTATCAATCAGATTTCCTGTTAAGGAAGTTTTTGTGTAGTGATTTTATCTCAAAATGTATCTTAACTTGTAGACAATGTGTCTTTACATTTGCGTATGTATTTAACCTGACCGTTATCCCAAAAATATTTCACCCACCAGTTTGCCCATTCTTTTTTCATTTATTTTTTTCTTCCATCATTAATTAAATCTGACTCTAAATTATGACTATTGTTGAAGTTAAGAGCACGAGTGAAAATGCAGAAAACTCCCTTGCGGAAAATACATGAAAATATCACAATTGACAAACCTTTAGAAGAATAGATTATTGAGGGTAATGATAAAGAACTTCGAGATAAAGTCTATGTCTTTTTGAGCGGACATCTTGATGATTCAATCACCGAAGAAGACAATAAGAGGATCCGTAGAAAAATTGATTGGAGAATTTTACCACTTATTACTTTAGTTTATGGTATGAACTATGTTGATAAGGCAGCATTATCTTGGGCTGTCATGTTTAATCTCAGAAAAGACATTAATATCGATGGTTCTCAATATTCTTGGGTTTCCTCAATTTTCTATTTTGGTTATTCAGGTGCAGAGTATCCAACAAACTTTATAATTCATAAATTTTCAGTTTCAGAGATCATTTGTTGTGTTTGTTTGGTTTGGGGTATTCTTCTTTATGGACATATTGGTGTTAAAAATTATGCTGGGTTATTAGTTCTTCGTTCTATTTTAGGAATTTCGGAGGCTCCTATTTCAGCTGCTTGTATTATGTATGTTGGTGAATGGTATACGAAGGAAGAACAACGATTCAGATTTTTATGTTTTTCATCAGGTTAAGGTGGTCTTTATATTGTTTTTTCATTAATTGCTTATGGTTTGGGCCATGTTACTGATAAAGCATCATATCCATGGCAATACATTTATGTCGTTATTGCTTCTTTACGTATGCTTTTAGGTATTTATATGTGGTTCTTCTTACCAACTTTACCATCCGAAGCAAGTTTTTTACCTGATGAAGAAAAAGTCATTGCTACAAAAAGAGTTGCAGGTAACATGGCTGGTATTAAAACAATTCAATAGGATAATTCACAAATCATGGATGCGGTAAAAGATCCAAAAAACTTATTTCCTTATTTTGTACATGTTCTTTTCGATGATTACAAATGGTGGTTTAACAAATTTCAATACTTTAGTTTTACACTCACTTAAAGTTGATAATTATAAAACAATTTTAGGTAACTTACCATGGTCATTCTTTTTTGCTGGTCAGATTTAGATTTGGGCATTTTTCGATCTTTATTTTAAGAATTTGAGAATCTTATGTCTTACAATCACCATGATTATTGCAATTATTGGATTAGCAATCGTTTACGGCACTGAACATGGCGGTGCAAAGAAATGGAGTAGAGTCTTTGCTTATTGGATGATTAATTCTTGTAGTGCAGCTTTCTCATATATAATGAATTTAACTGGCCAATTAATTTCTGGTCATACTAAGCAATCTTTTACCAATGCTCCTGTGATGGTTGCCTTTGCCGTTGATAACATCTTCGGTCCATTCTGTTTCAAGGCAAGTGATGCACCAACTTATTCAAATGCCTTGGCAACTATTATGGGCTGTTTGGCCCTTGTATTGTTCTTGGTTTCGGTTTAGGTGCTTATATCTTCTACGAAAATAGGAGAAGAAATAGATTGTACAGTAATCCTGACAAAGATGAGACCTTGAAGCTTAAAGGTATAATTAATGGTTTAAAGGATAAAACTGATTTGGAAAACATGCAATTCAGATTTATCTACTAAGTTAATCATTATTTCTATTAATTTAGAAATTTTTTACTGTCTTATCTTTCTATATCTTTTTGAACAAACCAATTTAACATTTTTTTCCATCTTTATTTTAGAAATTTGATATTATATTATCTAGCACTACTCATTAATATTATTGTAAAAAAAAGTATAAAAAACTATAAAAGTCTTAAAGATCATTCATTATCAAGTGGATAAATTGTTGGATCCCAAACGGTGGTCCAATTTTCGTTCTTTGAATCTAAAAGTTCAATATCTTCAGGAGACAGTTTAAAGTCACCAGATTCAAAGTTTGTAATAATCTTGAAATTGTAGCTGTTTTTGGTAATGCAATGAAACCATTTGATAATGACCAACTAACTAAAATTTGTCCTTATGTCTTTCCATATTTTTCTGATAATTTGATCAAATCTTCATCATTGAATTTTAACCCCCTGACCAACGGTGAATATGCATCAAGTGCAATATCATTGTCAACACAATACTTGGCCAATTCAGTTCTTGTTAACCAAGGATGAAGTTCAATTTGATTAACTGCCGGTTAAATTTTCAAATCCTCATAAGAAAGCAATTCTTTGATGTATTTAATACTATAATTAGAAACACCGATATTTTTAACTTGACCTGTTTCAACTGCTTCTTGTAAGGCTTTCCACGAACATGTCTCCTTTCGTAATTTTATTGTGGCGAATGCATTAAAATCATACCAATATAATCAATATCCTTAGCCCTTTCCAATGAAGGTTCAATTGCCTTCTTGGTTAACTCATAACCATGATCAGTATCCCAAATCTTTGTTGTGTAAAAGACATCTTCTCTTTTATTATTGACTGGATCTTCCTTTAACCATTAGGAAATTGCAGCACAAACATCATGTTCATTGTGATACGCTTGTGCTGAATCAAAATGTCTATAACCAATTTTTCAATGCCTTATAAACAACGTTTGTGGCAATTTTTGCTTCTGTTAAATAAACACCTAAGTCAATTGATGGAATTTTGTTACCTGAATTTAAAATATGATAGCTTTGGACCATTTTAGTTGATAATAAACAATAAAGAGAGGAAAAGAGACCAGAAACCAAGGGTAAAAAACGGAACAGCTGATAAGAATTTATAAGACAGGTTTTGGTTTTCAGATTTAGGTTGTTTTTGTCACACGAGATTCTTTCTACTGTGTGGGATAATTTGAAAGCCACGAACTCTAGCCTAAATTTAAGAAATTTACACAAATTAAATAAAGTATTCCGATACTGAAGTCAATAACCTTGAAATAATTTTGAATTAATCTGTAGTTGTTGATTATATCCTGCCTGAATTGAATGGGTAGTTAACAAATTTAATGTGCCTTTTTGGTTTCAAAGTTTGAAAAAGCGGTCAAAACCATCAACAATGGAATTGAAATTAAATTTTAATTATAGTTTATTTAAATGTAATAATTAGCATACAAATTTATAAAGGAATATTGAAAGTAATCAATAATAACTGATTTATTTTAAACTTAGTGAAGCATGGAATATTAACTTTAATGGTACTTACCTCTAATTTTTACAGTCCCCAATTTCAAACTAGCACAGTTCAACCATTTAATTTTTATAAAATATAATTCTCATCGTGCAATTCGTAAATAGTGATAAGTATCCATGGAATTGCTATTATTTTGCTTAAAAAATTATTATAAATTCTGTTTGAAAAATTTCTAACAATTTTTATATTTTAAAAATACATTGACGTATATAATGCTATAAAAAAATACCCAAGAACAGTAAAATTTCAAAAATTGCTACTAAAAAACAACTTATCACGTGACTTGGATCACGTGATATAACACACTATTAGTCTGAGAAAGCTCTCTTTTCAATATAACTGGCAATTTGTCCGAGTGGTTAAGGAGAAAGATTAGAAATCTTTTGGGCTTTGCCCGCGCAGGTTCGAATCCTGCAGTTGTCGCTTAAACCGTTTATTTTTTTCAAATTTTTTTTCGGTATCTTTAGATTTTTTTGTTGCTGTGTATATGGAATACTGAAATCTTTAACATTTTTTTTTCAATCTTTAGTATATCAAACAATTGCTTTCATAAATGAGTATTTTTTTCACTAGAGAATGACTGATCAATTTTTCGATAAATCTGGAAAAGAAGTTACACTTGATGCACAGATTCATGGAATAATTAATTATAAAGACTATGATTATTCCAACGAACCGGTTAAAAATATTAGACAAAGATTGCAAATATTACGAAGATTCGGGAAAGGAGAAATTCAAATAAAATATTGGGATAAATTAGTTGCAAGCGGTAAAGACTCATTTGGGTGTTTTATTGAAATGGTTAAAAACCGTTACGAAATTGATTTTAAATTTCATGATACAGTTAAAACCCATAATGAAATTGAATGGAATTGGGTTTATCGGAAGTTACAGGTTAATGATAAACATAGGGTTGAAATGCTACCAGAAAATATAGATTTAGTCGGATTAGTTAGAGACTTAAATGAAATAGTATGTAGTAACGAAATAATGCTTAATATTGGGGGCTGTCAACATTTATTAAACAATTCGCTTTATTCTATGAACAACTTGGTTTGGCTTAATTTGAGTGCTAGCCAATTAACAAATAGTAAGGTTCATAGCATTTTTCAAGTTATTAATATGAACAGACTGAAAAACTTAAGAGGTTTAGTTTTAACTAATAATGATGGTATCAAATTTGAGCAATTGAAGAACGATCTGGAGAAATTAGTAGCCGGAAGATTACAATATTTAGAAACAGATTTAAAAGATGAAGAAACAGAAATGCAGAGAGAAGGAGATAATGCTACATCAGTTTTAGAATTGATTGCTGTCGGTTCTGAATTTAAATTGATGAATGATGCAAAAAAGATAAAATATTTGATAGAAATTGGGATTATCGAAATATCCAACAGAGACGTATTAATTGATATTGGGATATGCGACGAAGGATGGACTGAAAGAGCGAAGTTAGGGTTACTTGATGGATACAAAAGTCTTAGCTACAAAGTTAATCTGAACAAAAAGGATGCAAAATTGAGAGAGCGCGTTGTAAGTGAAAAAATCTCAAGGTCAATGGTTCGAAGTGAATTTGTTACCAATCTAACACCTATTTTAAAGAAGAGAAAGAACAAATTTACCGGGTTCAGAAAGGTCACCAAATAAACGTAGGAAAATATGTCCATCAACCTTGCATCATTAGAGCCACAACAGTTAATGGCGTTCAAACAAAGTACACAACAAGAGCTGGTTCATTTACAATCATCATATGACGCATTAATTATTGCACAGAATAAATATAAGGATTGCATAAATAGCGTGAAAATGATAGAACAAAACAAAGAATCCAAAACAGATAAAGAAATGTTAATACCTTTAACATCTTCATTGTATGTTCCAGGTTTCAACAATGTTGATAAATTTAAAATTGATATTGGTACAGGATATTTTGTTGAAAAGGATAGTTCTGAATCCATCGAATTTTTTAAAAGAAGAATTGACAAGTTAACTGGTGATTCCAGTAAACTAAAAGCACTTATAACGGACAAGGCAAGTTTGTTACAAAGTATTGATGGGGTTATTAGGGAAAAGATCATTGCCGCAAATGCGGCACAGGCAACAGCTGACAAAACCAAGGCATAAATTCACATGTGTAATATATAATAGATAATATATGATATAATTGTTTAGTCATTGTTATTGTCCTCACCGGCCAATCGCAGCGCAAGAACGCGCCGGCCAACTCGCCGCAGCGCCGGCCAAATTCCCGAACAGGGCTATTCCAAACATCCCAATTAGGAAGGCGGTGGTTAGGGAAATCACCAAAACAGGCTGCAGTCGGCTTGTTGCCCGACACAGCCGGCCAATGAGAGGGCTGGATGGACCTTTTTCGGGCAATTGGCCGCAACGGGAGGGGTTCTAGAGCCAATTATAGACCCGGACACGTTGCAGATACACAATTGCTCCCCTTTTGTTGGGTGATTGACCTGATGTGGCTTTCTGGCTGTTGTGATGGGTTCTAAGGGTATAAATAAGATGCCAATTCCCCCTCCCTCTCAACCACAGTTTAATATATAGTCTAGTTATTATTGTTATTTTTAACGTAACAACAAAACAACCATGTCTTTCTCTCCAAAGATCCAAGTTAACACTGATAGAACAACCTATACCGCTGATGAATTAACCTCCAAATATACCTATGAAAATTCAGTTGTTTCACTTGATCCAACCACTAATACTTATAAGGTTAACAACGTTCAAACCAATTTGACCTTTAAATTAGACTTGAAAGTTCCAAAAGTTGGTATTTTATTAGTTGGTTTAGGCGGTAATAATGGTACTACTTTCACAGCAGCTTCATTAGCAAATAAACTCAACATTGTGTTTCAAACTCGTGAAAATGCATTAAAGGCAAACTATTTTGGTTCAGTTACCCAATCTTCAACCATCAAATTAGGAATTAATGAAAGGGGTGATGATGTTTATGTTCCATTCAATTCATTGGTTCCAATGGTTAATCCAAATGACTTCGTTATTTCAGGTTGGGATATTAATGAGCTCAATTTATACGATGCTATGAACAGAGCCCAAGTTTTAGAATATGATTTAAGAGAACAATTAAAGCCTCATATGGAAAAAATCAAGCCAATGAAATCCATCTATTATCCAGATTTTATTGCATTAAATCAAGATTCTAGAGCAAATAATTGTTTCAATAGAGTAGGTAAAGATGGTGAAGTTGATGTGAAAAATAAATGGGATCATGTTGAACAAATTAGATCTGATATCAGAAACTTTAAAAGTGAAAATAAATTAGATAAGGTTTTAGTTTTATGGACTGCAAACACTGAAAGATATTCTGAGTTAATTGATGGTGTTAATGATACCAAGGAAAATTTAATTAAGGCCGTGAAAGAAGGTCATCAAGAAGTTTCTGCAAGTACTGTTTTCGCAATCGCATCAATTTTAGAAGGCTCACCATATATCAATGGATCACCACAGAATACTTTTGTTCCGGGTTTAATAGAGCTTGCAATTGAACAAGATGTTTTCATTGGAGGTGATGATTTCAAGAGTGGACAAACAAAGTTTAAGTCAGTTATGGCACAATATTTAGTTGATGCAGGTATTAAAATCAGATCAATTGCATCATACAACCATTTAGGTAATAATGATGGATATAATTTATCATCACCAAAACAATTCAGATCCAAGGAAATTTCAAAGGCATCTGTCGTTGATGATGTTATTGAATCAAATTCAATTTTATATGATAAAACTAAAAATGAAGCAATTGATCATTGTATTGTTATTAAATATTTAAAAGCAGTTGGTGATTCAAAAGTTGCAATGGATGAATATTATAGTGAATTAATGTTAGGTGGACATAACAGAATTTCCATTCATAACATTTGTGAAGATTCATTATTAGCAACACCATTAATCATTGATTTATTGGTCATGACAGAATTTTTAGGAAGAATTAAATGTTTAAAAGATGGTGAAGAAAATTTTGAAAAGATGCACAACGTTTTATCATTATTAAGTTACTGGTTGAAGGCACCATTAACAAGACCATCATACAAACCAATCAATGCATTAAATAAACAAAGAATGGCAATTGACAACTTCTTAAGAATTTTAATTGGATTAAAACCATTAGATGAATTAAGATTTGAAGAAAGATTAAAATAATAAAGTAAAGTGCTTGTTTATTTATAAATTGTTCCTTTTTATTCTTTTATTTAGTATACATGTATATTTTTCCGGAGACCTATTAATCGAATTGTTCAAAACATTCAACAACCGTTTTTAAACTTTCTAATAAGTTATTAACAGTAACTCTAACAATTCTATCATCTATTCCGAATACTTTAATATGAAGAACCGAATCATCAGTAATTGAGTATTCTATTTTCGATTGATCTGCCTTCAGTACTGGATCTGGAGATAAAGATTTTTCAGCAATACTTGCATATTTTGCAGATTGGAACTGTATATTAAGTTGACTTTGTAAATATGTGAATATGTTAGTACTTGTTCATCGAAGAAGAAAAATGTGATAGTATAAACACATACAGCTGGACCGGAAAATCAGACATTTTTGAGCAATAGTACTTTGTAGTTCGAAACAAACCTGTTAAATGCTATCAACACCCCGAAGTGTTCCTATTCTATAGAACAACGATTCCAATTCATGAAGAAACTGAATCTATTTTTTTTTTGGTACTTCGCGTCGACCGACGAGCCAGTCCCAATTCGGCAAGTTTGCCGCCCAAACCGCCGTTCCCCATCGGGCGATTACATTAAATTTCATCAACCCTTCCCCAAATCCTTCCCCAATCGGGAAACGCCTATATCTAACGAAGTGGTGGAAACCTCCGCTGCATGTCCCTGAGGCGGCAGAGAGTATAAAAAGGGCATGTATTTCCCCGGTTGGATCATTCAACTTTTCTGAATAAGCTCAATTGGCTTTTCTTAGTTGCCATCAATTACTAGTCATGTCTAATCCTCCTGTTTACACCACATCCAGTGGTTGCCCAGTCTCCGACGCTTTCTCAACCCAAAGAATCTCCATCAAGAATGGTGACTACCAAAACCAAGCTCCAGTTGGTCCTTTATTATTACAAGATTTCAAGTTAATCGATTCTCTTGCTCATTTTGATAGAGAAAGAATTCCTGAAAGAGTTGTCCATGCTAAAGGTGCAGGTGCTTATGGTTACTTTGAAGTTACCGATGATATTTCTGATATCTGTTGTGCAAAATTCTTAAACCAAATTGGTAAGAAAACTAAGATTTTCACCAGATTTTCAACCGTTGGTGGTGAATCTGGCTCTGCTGATACTGCGAGAGATCCAAGAGGTTTTGCAACTAAATTTTATACCGAAGAAGGTAACTTAGATTTAGTTTATAATAACACTCCGATTTTCTTTATTAGGGACCCAACCAAATTCCCACATTTTATCCACACTCAAAAGAGAAACCCTCAAACCAATTTAAAGGATGCAAATATGTTTTGGGACTATTTAACCAACAACCCTGAATCTTTACATCAAGTTATGTATTTATTTTCCGAAAGAGGTACTCCTGCATCATACAGAACCATGAACGGTTATTCCGGTCATACTTACAAATGGTATAATGCAAAGGGTGAATGGCATTACGTTCAGGTTCATTTTATCTCAAGACAAGGTGTTCATAATTTAAATAATGAGCAAGCAGGTAAATTGGGTGGTGAAAACCCGGACCACAATACTGAAGATTTATTTACTGCAATTGAAAATGGTAATCACCCAGTTTGGGATTGTTATATTCAAACAATGACATTAGAACAATCCAAGAATGTTCCATTTTCTGTTTTCGATTTAACCAAGACTTGGCCACATGCTGATTTCCCATTAAGACATTTTGGTAGATTTGTTTTAAACGAAAACCCTTCAAATTATTTCGCAGAAACTGAACAAGCTGCATTCTCACCATCAAATACTATTCCTTCAATGCAACCATCAAATGATCCAGTTTTACAATCAAGATTATTCTCATATCCTGATACTCATAGACACAGATTAGGTGCAAATTTCCATCAAATTCCTATCAATTGTCCATTAAAATCGGGTTCATTTGCACCACAAATCAGAAATGGTCCAATGTGTGTTGACGGTAACTTAGGCTCTACACCAAATTACGCAGGTGCATACAACTGTCCAGTTCAATACACAACACCTGCAAAATTGTCAAGTAAAGGTACAGACGAACTTTATGAAAATGAAGTTGTTCCATACCATTGGGAAGTTTCAGACTACGATTTTGTTCAACCAGGTAAATTCTGGGATGTTTTAGGCAGAACTCCTGGTGAACAAGAAGCTTTAGTTCATAATGTTGCTTGCAATGTTAAGAATGCTAAGCCATTTATTCAAGAAAGAGCTTGTGAATATTTCAGTAAGGCAAACCCAGTCATTGGTAAATTACTTAAGGAAGAATTAAAGAAATTAAGCAAGTTCTAATTTCATTGGGTTTGAGTCCGTTTTTCACATCCGTCAAACTAATTGAAACTTTATTATTCTTTTAACCTTTTTACTGTTCTCTTGTATAATTTTTTTTCTGTTACTTGAATTTTTTATTGTTATTATGATGAACTGATCCAGTGATTTCATTTCGCTACCAAATAGGGTATATGAGCCCGATCCTCTCGCAAACGGCAGTTGTGGCTAGACCTTCCCCATAAGGAAGGCGAATGCATCGCGTGGTTACGGACGATAAGACCAAAAGAGGAAGGTCACTATCTAAGCTATTTAATAGAAACCAACTGCCCTTTTTTTTCACCATACTCTCTTTATAGTTTGTAACAAGGTTAAACTTACAAATAGATATTCACAAAAAAAAATGGCTTGCAAATGTTCACAAAAGGCAGATGAAATGAAGGCACAAAAGAAAAGTTCCTGTGCTTCCTCAACTTTAGCTGCAGCTACAACCAAGAAAGAAACCAGTTCTTGCTGTAGCGGTAGAGGCGAAAAGGACAAACCATCCAAATGTTGCTGTGGTAGTGGTTGTAAATGTCCAAGCTGTAATACCACCAAATTATAAGCTACAAATGGTGATGCAACGATGATCAAAAACACGAACCAATTCCAACCAATTCCAACCCCCTCCGTCTCTTCCCCTCCCTATGATTATTATGTATCTCCGCCTGATGGCAATTATCCCGATGGTCGCTTTCACATTGCGATCCACTGATCTTTATAGAAACCCTGTACTGGTATAGATTCTGTATAGCTAGCTAATAACATACGCCTTAACAGAAAGCCCCATATTTTTGTCCCTTTTCTCCCCTCACGACAAACACAATTGTCGCAACCAGGTTTTTTCCCTTTTTCTTTTCACTGGTGCACAGAAGTTTCCAAAGAGGGGAAAATCCAGTTTTTTACTTACAAATGTCCTTCAACCACTGAAAAACAGCGAAATTGTTATTAAACATCAAAAAACAGTGAGAGCTTTCGTTAATTGTGATTACATTGGTCAACATCACGTCTTTTTGATTGTTCCTGTTAGCAGACGCAAACGCAACACACTTACACAACTCAACAGCAATGCTTTCATTTGTTAACAGATCTTCTGTACGTTCTGTCAGAGTTGCATCTAAATGTTCCTTTGCAACCTTAGAATCAACTCCAAATAGAATTCATGGTGGTTTACAAGATAAAGATAGAATTTTCCAAAATTTATATTTACAAAACTCCAAGAAACATGGTACTGAATCATGGGATTTAAAAACTGCTGAAAAAATAGGTGATTGGTATAAAACTAAAGAAATTTTATTAAAGGGTGATAAATGGATTATTGATGAAGTTAAGAAATCTGGTCTTAGAGGTAGAGGTGGTGCAGGTTTCCCATCAGGTCTTAAATGGTCATTTATGAATCCTCCAGGATGGGAAAAGAACGTTGGTCCAAGATATTTAGCAGTTAATGCCGATGAAGGTGAACCTGGTACTTGTAAAGATAGAGAAATTATTAGAAAAGAACCTCACAAATTAGTTGAAGGTTGTTTGGTTGCAGGTAGAGCAATGAATGCAACTGCTGCATATATTTATATTAGAGGTGAATTTTACAATGAAGCAGTTATTTTACAAAAGGCAATTGATGAAGCTTATAAACATGGTAAGATTGGTAAGAATGCATGTGGTTCAGGTTATGATTTTGATATTTATATTCACAGAGGTATGGGTGCATACGTTTGTGGTGAAGAAACTGCACTTATTGAATCAATGGAAGGTAAAGCTGGTAAACCAAGAATGAAACCACCATTCCCAGCAGGTGTTGGTTTATTTGGTAGACCAACTACTGTTGCAAATGTTGAAACTGTTGCAGTTGCACCAACTATTCTTAGAAGAGGTGGTGATTGGTTTAATTCATTTGGCAGAGAAAGAAACTCAGGTACAAAATTATTCTGTGTTTCAGGTCATGTTAATGAACCATGCACATTTGAAGAAGAAATGTCAGTTCCATTAAAGGAAGTTTTAGAAAGACATTGTGGTGGTGTTAAAGGTGGATGGGATAATTTATTAGCAGTTATTCCAGGTGGTTCATCAACTCCAATTTTAAATGAAGAAACATGTCAAGATATGTTAATGGATTATGATGCTTTAAGAAATGCAGGTTCAGGTTTAGGTACTGCTGCAGTTATTGTTATGAATAAACAAGCTGATGTTATCAAAGGTATACAAAGATTATTAGCATTTTATAAGCATGAATCATGTGGTCAATGTACACCATGTAGAGAAGGTTCAACTTATTTATCAAAAATGATGGATAGATTAGCAGTTGGTCAAGCAAATGAAAAGGAAATTGACCAAGCATTAGAATTAACACATCAAGTTTGTGGTCATTCAATTTGTGCTATGGGTGAAGCTTTCAGTTGGCCATACCAAGGTTTAGTTAAAAATTTCAAGCCACTAATGATTGAAAGAATTCAACAATATAAGTCAGCAAATGGCTTAGTTGACGGCGGATTAAACCATGGTGGTTGGTACGAACATGGTGCTGTTAAGAACGGTGTTGTTGTTAACAATCCAATTCCAGAAGAAGCACTTTACAGTCATCATTAATAGGAAAAATAAAAATACACAACTTATTACGATTTATAAAAATAAACTAAAATTAAAATAAGATAGAAATAAAATTAAACTTATTTTTTTTTTTGTTTGCATCATTTAATTATATACAACACATCTTTTTTACTATTCTTTATATTATTATTTATTAAAAACTTTCTTATATTATATTGTTATTGTCAGATAAATTCGATAAGGGGAGTGGAGATAAGATGCACGTGTTTGATTTTGGAGAACTTGTTTCAATTTTTCAACGTTCGAATTTTTTTTTTCCAAAAATGCGAAAATTTAGAAATTCAAATTTTACAATTGCACCAGCTTTCATTTGTTCTGGCAAAGGCAAGGTTTCATTCGACTACAGTCTGTTAAAACGACACCCACAGAGAGACACACAGAGAGACGAATACACAGATTACATTATACAACATGAGATTCTCCAAGGTTTTGGCGACTACGTTATTGATTTCAAGTGTCTGTGCGATTTATCCGCCACCTGCTGGCATTGATTCAAATGTTGCTGACTTAGTGACAATTCAGACATCACATAACGATCATGCTAAGGCTGCAGCAGAATCAGCAAATGTCGATCCATTAGCTGACAGTGAAACATTATCACCATTTTACTCGTTTTATCTGGCGATTTCGATGATTGTGGTTAGTGAAATTGGAGACAAGACGTTTCTTATCGCAGCTATTATGGCAATGCGTCATCAACGTATGATTGTGTTTTCAGCAGCATCAAGTGCACTGGTTTTAATGACGATTTTATCAGGTGCAATTGGTCACATTTTACCACAACTTTTATCGCCAACGTTAACTAGATCATTGGCGTCGATTTTATTTTTGGTGTTTGGTGTTAATTTATTCCGTGAAGGTTTAAGTGTTGACAAAAACCAAGGTGTTGAAGAAGAACTAGCTGAAGTTGAAGAAGAAATTGCAGCTGTTGAACTGAATGAATTAGGTGATGTTGAAAAGGGTGAGACGGAAGCTACTAAAGACTGGAAGAGCAATATTAAGAACTTAATCAGTTATGTTTCATCACCTATTTGGTTCCAAACTTTTTCCATGACATTTTTAGGTGAATGGGGTGATAGATCACAAATCACTACAATTGCAATGGCTGCTGGTGCTGATTGGATCAGTGTCATCCTGGGTGGATCTTTAGGTCACGTGTTATGTACGTTGTTAGCGGTTTTAGGAGGTCAATATATTTCCACCAAGATCAGTTTAAGAACTATCTTATTTGGTGGATCGATTGCATTTTTCATATTTTCAGGATTGTATTGTTATTCTGCAATTTACGAATAGGGAGAGGGGGATTATACAAGTTTTTATACATTAAGTGTAAATAGTAGTGATGATAATATTCATTTTGTTTGATGTTATGTTATTTCGTATCATTCGTTAGTAATTCGTTCAGTCTGTGTTTTAAAAGCGTTGAAAGCTTTTCATTGTTCTGACGGTTAGCAAGTGGATATTTGTTATTCAAATAGGTATCAAATTCGGCGATGGATTCGGTGTTTACGTGTAGCGTGGAGGTGGAGTGTTTGGATTTCGATTTGATTATTTTTGAATTTATCAGAGTTGCAAGCTTGTTGTATTTTTTCAATGTTTTAGAGGTCAGATTAGTGGTGGTGGTAGTGGAAGAGGATGATTTGTGATCGTTTTTCAGTAAATCGTCCAAATTGACCAGGTTTTTTTCGAATGTTTTGGTTTGGGAGAGTGATGTCAGTAGTTTGGCAGCATCTATAGGTTCATTGGTGGTGGGATCGAAGTTTCTATATTTCATAGTGGCGAAGGGAAAGGA
>JAJMSE010000114.1:0-16450 GCA_030558305.1 Pichia phayaonensis
AAAATGAGGTTAAGGGTATGCAAAAACGGATTCAATCTAAACAAAAAGAAATCAAGAGGAATATTGAAGCTAACGGGAGAGATGAAGTTTTGAGGCGTATTATGGGAAGATTGGATGATATTTCTAATGAATTAGGACAAATGCGTAGGCAAAATGAGGAACTACGTAGGGATATTGGTATCCTACGTACGGATGTTGGTAATCTTAATACTAGATTTACTAATTACTCTGAATTCACCACTCTTCGTACCAGTGTCTCTTTATTCTTAACAACTACACAGGAAAACCAAAGGCGGAGAAAGGTTGGGATCCAGCAACTAGAATTGCCTCTTATTAGACCGGAATTTGTTCCAGAAGGTGTCCATTTGGAACAAATAACATCCGTTGACCAGATCAACACACTTGAGGAGGATCAACTCAGGTTATACTTGAATGCGTATAATGCTCCAAATAGTGATACAACTGATCTAAGGCAACTCAAACGGTTGTTGCGTAATACATTGGGTTTCACTTCATTGAGTGATCTAAATTACGAAATGACATAGTCTGAAGTTATAGTTTGCTGCCCATCTTTTTCTATTTTCTTAGCTTTTATAATGTATATTATTCTATCCCCTTTGCTAGTGTCTAGTTTAATTATTGCAAATTTCAAAATTTTCTACATGTATGCAGAAGACGCGCCTACGAAGATATTCATTGAAAACCGTTAATAAATATGTATATAATTTGGTGTCTTATTTATTAGTTATAAAAATAAAACAACAAATTTTGTTTATAATACAATTAAGATGATATTGTTATTACGGTTTATACAAACAAAAAAATAAATTTACACATTATTTATTCATAGACATTCTCATTTACCATTCCATCTGCAACACTGATAGCTGTCTACCGTAACGTCTCATATATAAATCCGATTAGATTAGGTTGACTGCTGAATACTGAACTTATACACGGTACGCCTAGAGGATTGCAAAATGAAATAAATGAAAATGTGAATATGAATAAATGAACAAGTAATAAATTGTATTTTTGAAATGTCTATACTATAAATTATTAATATTATTATTAATATTAACTGCCCATTTAAACGGAAACAGTAACTTCAACATCGACACCTGGTTCAATGGTTAATGAGGTGATGTTCTTGATTTGAGCAGATGGTGCTTCTAAATCAATGTATCTCTTGTGGATTCTCATTTCGTAGTGTTCCCAAGTCTTAGAACCTTCACCATTTGGAGTCTTTCTGGTTGCAATAGAAAGTGCCTTGGTTGGCATTCTAACAGGACCCTTCTTCTTGATACCTTCCTTTGCAGCGTTTCTTAAGACTAAGTTGGAAACTTTTTCTAAAGATTTAACTGAGGTGGAGGTGAAAGTGATTCTGATCTTGTTGATCTTTTGTGGTTCTTCGATATCCTTCTTTTCTGCAGACATTGTTAGTTGATGAGACGTTGTCAAGTTAGAGAAAGTAAAGGAAAAAAGAAAAAATAACAATAGCCAAGGAACATATAGGATAACACCATAGTAAAATGGGATTCTGCAAAATTGTGGAAGAATGAGAAAATGCGAAAAGTGCGTGAAAAAAGTAAAAAAGGGTTGTGTTTTGCTGCATTGCCCTCTTGGGGGACACGTGACTGTATAAAAAATATTAAGGTGCCTTTGCTGTTTACTTTGTTATAACAAAGGTAATAAATACTAGATAGAAGTTTACGTAATGAATAAAAGAAATCGTTGTCAAACTCGAAGAGATATGAAATGTCTAAGGAATATATTTCGGGAAATACATACATACAAAAGAATTACTTAAAAGACTGTACCGTCTGCAAGAAGTTCAATAGGTGGTCCTCCATTAGCTCTCTTTTCAGCTGCTATCAAACGACCACTCTTCCAACTACCTGCTTCAATTAACTGTGGTAACGTCAATTCATATGGGGTGTTTTCAATACTCATTTGCTCATTGACGAGTTCTGATAGCGCATCTAATAAACCAATAGTACATGATCTCCATTCAACAATAACATCGTCGTCTGGTCTGTATGTAGGTAATGGATTTCCAACTTCCTTTGCTAGCTTCATACCTTGTTCATACACTTCCGGTTTTAATTTTAATACATTAAAATCAACAAATAATCCTCCGTTTCTGTACTCCGGTAATCCGGTCATAAGATCAGCATTTAAAATAGTAAATCCACCATATTCCATTAATGGTTTGAATAATGAGTATGTTAACCATTGTGTTAATTTGTGAAAGGTAACTATGCCGTGTTTGCTTTTCAATGCCCATGCATCGCCGAGGACATATCCATCAACTTGCATTCTACCTTCAGTAGGCCAAATTGGTAATAGTCCTCTCATTAATGCATTCCATAAAATTTCAAGATCAACTTCTTTGGAGTCATTGCTATGTGATAATAAATAGTCAACAATTCCACCTGGTCTACCATTATGGAAAATCTCAGAATTATTTAATAATGTTTCACCTAGTTTATTCAATAACTTTAATCTACCTTCAAATCCAGAAATAGGATTACTATCACTAATTTGAAATCCCCTTGCTAATTCTTCCTTTGATAGTTTAGATAGTTTTTCACCATTTACAACAAACTTATCAGTTTTTGGATCATTGGAAAAATATCCATCCACAAACATATAGTAACTTGAAACTGCAATACCTTCACTTCTATTAATATCTAGACCTATGGATTCTTCATGGAATTTCCATTCGTTACCTGCACCTGCATCCAACAAAACACTGATAATAAATAAATCAACCAATCTTCTACAAATTTCCAAATCTGATAAGTTCATACCTTTTTTAAATGTTTCGTTAATCAATCTTGGTAATCTTGTAACATCACCTTTACAAAAATGTTGATATCTACCATGAATTGGGATCTTCAACAACGATTCATTGGTTGGAAAGTCACTCTTTATGGTTTTAATCACAAAATCAACCACCAATGGCATTTTACTTAAATCCACATCAAAATTAGTTAGCTTATCATCATGAATCAAGTCAATCGTGTTCAGGTTTGTTTCTCTAACAGACTTAATGCTATATAAGTATTGGACGTTCTCTGGAAGGGTCATTTTGGATGTTTATCTATCGTTGTTGCCATCCTTTTCATTGATGTGGGCGGGCCAAAGTGGTTGCTTTTATAGTGGAAAAGATTAGAACGGACTTGATCGGAAATGCTTCGGATTTCGTGTTTTCCCATGAAAAACGCAAAAACGGCGCTTTCACTTTTTTTCTCCCACGATTTCCATGATTCTATCACTGTGAAAAGCTGGTTTGGCTGTTGGACCAGTCATCAGTGCCAATGTTCAGGACTCTGCCGTTGTTATCCAAGCAGTATACATCACCCAGCAGTTTGATTGGATTTACCCGTCATAATTTAAACTCGTTGAAGTCACCGAAGCCACAAAATTCAGCTCAACATGACTCAAAATTGAAAGAGTTCATAAATTCGTCACTCTCTGCATATCCATTAAATTTAATCATAACCAATAGAATGCTCACCAATAGTTACCATTTGAAGGCAATGGTTGGCGTTATCCAAAGCATACATACCAAACATTCACAAGAAATGCATCCTGATAAACCGAAATTCTTGTTGGATCCAAATGATTCACCGGTTTTAATTGATTATAAGGTTATTGATGGGAAACTGAACCCTTCGTTACATTCAATTTTTAAAGAAATGTTTAATCCAATATTGGAAATAAATGATAGAGAAAGTGAAATACTGATTGTTTCATTTACAGAGGAGGGACTAAATAGTGATACTTCATTTTTACAAGATTTTAGAGTACAATTTAACGATTTTTTCGAAATTAAAGGATGCATGGTAAATACTCAAACATTCCCGTTCTTAAGAGGTATTAAAAAGACCAGGGAGAATAATTTAAGTACAAATATGTACAATATTGCCAAGTGTGGACTTGTCAAAGTTAATAAGCAAGGAAATGGTTCACTTATCTTGACGTATAAAATTATAGAACCATCTATGTAAAATTTTTTTATAGATTATTATTAAACTACTTAGTACTTGATATTTAGTATTGAAAACACCTAATTTCCATTAATATATTTTGCAATATCTTCTGCAACGCTACTTGATGCAGTCTTTGCAGTTGATTCAAAAGCTTTTTGATATCTGTCCTGTATACTTTTGGTAACATCTGTTGAGTTTGGTTCATCCCTAATTTCACCATTTCTGTCATCTTGGAATGTATATTCTCTTTCAGAACTTTCCAAATCCAAGTCTATCAATCCATGTTCATAACCTGCCTTTTCATCCCTTTCTAATTCGTCTTCAATATCAGATAAAACTTCAACATCGTCGTTTTTCTTTTCCTTTAATCCTAAATCTTTCATTAAATGTGTTAGCTGTTTATCCTTTTCCTTCTTTTCCTTATCTTTCTTTTCTTGGACTATTCTATCTCTTTCAGCTTGATAGAATTCATTATATTCATCAACTTTTTTATCAACAGCTTCCATAAATGCATCAAAACCTTCACCTGTGTATGATGAACATCCTACAACATCTAAAGTCGAGTAAAATTCTTCCAACATTAAGCTCATGGAGTTGATCAAGGATCCCATAAAACCTGAACTATTTGAAGTTTCATCATTTAATTCAGCATTGTTATTTAATGCATCTTGGAATGATTCAAAATCGGTCATCCATTCCTTTGCAAAATCCTCCTTACGTATATCAGTTTTGTTAAAGACAACAATCATTGGTAATTTGGTTTTATAAAGTATCGAACAAGCATATAACATATTTGACATAAAAGTGGATGGGTTTGAAGAACGTGGTGTATCAATTATATAAGCAATGACAGTTGGGAATTCAGTTGCAAATGCTTCAGTTATGATGGAACCAGAGGCACTCCAAACAAAACATTCGATTTGACCTGGTGTGTCAATGATACAATTTTGGAAGCTTTCACTTCTCTTTGAAACAATCTGTAAGACTTGATCTATCTTTGTACTGAATAAGTTAAGAGATGTAACAATTGCACCATTGGGTCCAAGGTTGTAATTTTCCATCACTTTCTTGTAGTTGATTGAATCCCTGATGTCAATATTGCAGCCAAACGGGACCTTCAAAACGGCAGGATCAAGGTTTATTAAATATGGAGGTGTTTTTTTCTCATGGAGGTAGGAGTTGAGTCTCTGCACAAAGGTGGTCTTTCCGGAACCGGCCATTCCAATACAGATAACAGTTGCAGGCATGGTTGTTGTGTATGTGTGTGTGTTCAAATATCAAGGTTAACCTTATTACTATCACTCTTACTAGTATTATTAATAATACCAAAATTCATGCTGAAAAAAAAAAAAAAATAAAAATAAAAAAAGAAATTCTAGAAAAAAACCCGTCGATCGACGCTAATGATTTCTCTTTTTTCTCTTTTTTCTGTTGCACCGATATTTCCTCTTTCTCCTTTTTCTCGGAAATGCTTCATTTCTTTCTTTGTTCGTTTGTTCCATCTTTTATTTCCTCCAGAAGACCTTTTTCTTTCCGTCAGAAAAGCCACTAGCCAACCATGGATGACTCAATACACATCCCTGTCTCCCACTATTACCAGCAACAGGACTTCATAACAGACCCAGCCCAGCTGCAAAACCTCACCTCGGCCTTGGAAAACATCAACACTCTGATAGATTCTTCGAATAACCAACAATCATCCATAAACAATGACATAACCGGCATGAACGGCATCAATGATACACGTGGTCTGCATGGAACTGATGTTCACGGGGCGGAAGAAGAAGTAGATGATAACGATGTTCAGTCTTCACATAATTATAACACTCCATCCACTCTTAACAATCTCAATAAATCACCTTCGAGTTTGAACGGTATACACCAACATCAACACTTGTACCACGAACCGAATAACCACACACTCGCCGATCCAAGTTCCCAACTGCAACATGACGAAATCCAACAACCACAGCCACAATCACAACCTCAACTTCAGCAGTCCTCCACCACTTCCGGAACTGACCAACCTTATTACGTCAACGCAAAACAATACCATAGAATTCTGAAACGACGTATTGCTCGTGCAAAATTAGAAGAACATTTGAAGATCCAAAGGGTTCGTAAACCATATCTTCACGAATCCAGACATAAACATGCAATGCGTAGACCAAGAGGTCAAGGTGGTAGATTTCTAACAGCTGCTGAAATTGCTGAATTGGACAAACAGGAAGCACAACAAAACGATGTTAATTCGTCTAACGATTCTGCCACGACTACCACTAATAATAATAACAATAATCTCCCCGAGGCCATTAAACCTCAACTTACTGCTTAATTTGCTCTTTTAATACATGCTAGTTGATCTTGCTTACTTACTTCCCCAGATTTTTTCGAGTTCGTTGATTTTTTTTTGTTTTTTGAAATTTGTTTTTCTTCTTTTTTCATTTTTTGTGTTGGAACATCCGATAAAGCGCCTAAATGAAGAAATTTGCTGTTCCTGCTTATTACAAATATTACCATATTGGGAAATACCTAATCATGAAACATACGCAAGCAGTCGAACAGGATAATGCAGTATACCACTAAATAAATTGGCTATAACATAGGTTTCATTGTAAAAATATTTAATCTCATTTTTGACTATATTGACATGACATGAGTAAAGACACATTCAATGGTAGTACAAATGGTTACAGTATGATGGATATAAGGCTTGTTCCCCTTAATATACTGTATGCAGGATATTAAGTATCCGTTACTGCCAGACAAGAAAATCGTATCACACCCCAACACACATATACATACCTACATAACAAGAAATATCTAATTTTTAATGAACTTCTTTTAACTTACTATACGTACATACACATATACATATATTTATAAACTTACTTAAATGCCTAATGAGTCAATAATTGCTTTACATTCAGGTTCAAGTTGTTGAATCAATTGATACAAATATTGTGTGTTAATGGTTTGTAATTTTAGCTTGAAAAATTCAATCAATTGTGTTTTATCCTTTACATTACTGACTGGATCAAGTGGCTTAATTTGAATTATGTTTAACTTGTTGAAACTTGATCCAAAACTTAATTCGTCATTTTCAATTTCTAATAAAATCTCGGAATTTTCATTAATATCCTTGTAGTTTTTGATTGATTCACTACTTAATAATTTTATTAACTCATTTAAGATTTTAACAGTGGATTCATTGTTTAATTTTTCATAGTTTTCAACAACTAAATTCGTCAATCCAACAACTAGAATCTTTTTATCGATTAAATTATTGAATTTATCAATCATTGAGATAATAAAATTGTTTAAAATTTGATCAAATAACCCGACTTGAATCGATTCAAATATACTGATAATGGTTGAACTAGTCCACTTATTTTTATTTAACTCATTGTTTAATTCCAAACATGACAATTTACTTAAAAATATAATGAATCTCTTAACAAATTTATCAGTTCTAAAGTTCTTTAATCTTGTTAATAAAATAACGAAAATTTCATTCAAAAATGGTGTTAAATTATTAATATCAAAATTAATCAAAATACATTCTAAAAATTCAAATCCTAAAACATCGTTTACTTTACTTGAAATTAATTTTTGATAAATTCCTAAAATTGGTGTAATTGTTTCATTATTCGTAAACATTATAGGTTTAAATTTGATAATTGAACTTAATAATCTTTTAATTGCTGGTATATTACCTTTAAATTCCCAAACTTGTGGTGAACATAACGGTTTGATTAATTGTTCATATTCTCCTGGTAATTCTTCATTACTTGGATAAATTTCTAGCATATATGATAAAATTTGAAATGAATATGGTATGAATTCTTGAATATCTTGACCCAAAATTGAAAACAATGGATTTTTCAGAATTTGGAAGAAATTAGTGATGTTGATTTGGTAATTTTTCAAAATAATACAAATGGATTCAAATGTATAATGTGAAAATTTAGGATTTGAAGGATTTTTGCTGATGATTTCAATAATTTTAATTAGTTCTTGTAAAATTTGTGTAATTAAAACATAATCTAATAAATCTTCACTAATTAATAAGATTCTCATTATACATCTCATTAAAAATTCATTTTCTGATAATTTTTCGGGGGTTGTACCCATTTTGAAGATTAATTTAAATAAATTAGTCAATAGATTATTAATAACGTCAGCTGATAAATCATTCTTGTTAAACAATAGTTCTTGATGATTAAGTGGGTTTCTTAGAGATAGAATTTTTTCAATAGTGATGGATGTGTATGTATAAACAACATAATTATTATCATTGAAATTGTTTGTTAATAATGATAAAGTCTCCAATAATTGTTCCTTTGTTAATTGATTTCTAAAGATATAAATATATTTAATGGAATCAACTTTTAAAATTGGATTTGTAACATTACCAACTAAATCTGGGTAAATATATTCACCAAAAAATTTAACAACATCAACTAATAAGTTTGTACTTGAAACACCAGAAGAGCTTGTAATTGAACCCTTGGATGCAATGGAACAGAATAAATAGATTGAAATGTCCTTATATTTCCAATTATTGGCCGGACTTTCTGCATATGTTAATAAATAGTGGTTAATATAACCCATAATGATATTAGTGACTAATGGTTGATTTGATTCCTTCAGTGATTTTAAGAAGTCAGTTGCAGATCTTCTACGTGAATCAATATCCGATCCTTCCAAATCTCTTCTAGTATATTCAATTGGATCATCTTCAAACATTTCTAAATCACTTTCTCTCAATTTGATATTTGGTAAAATGATTTTTTCTGTAATTTGTTTAATTGCATCTTCACTGTCAAATAAATGTTTGAAATTTGTTAAATTGACAACACATGTCATGAATTTCAAAGATTTTGAAACTAAAATATCATTCTTTGGTTGAATTGAAATATTATTTAATAAATCCCAAATAATTTGAATTGATACTTCAATGAATTTTTTGAATTCTTCTTCATATCTAGTTGTATATAATTGAATTAATTCACAAATATTAATTTTCACTTGAATAACTAAATCCATTTCATCAGCTTCATCAGCATCTTCTAATAAAGAATTATGGAATTTTAAATATTTCAATAAGATATTAATACCTACATTGATATTATCTTCAAAAAATTCAGGTAGATCCTGGCAATTTAAATCATAATAAATTTTAACTAATAATAGGAAATTTTCAAACAATTCCTTTAATTTATTTTTATCCTGTAGATTTTGATCAATTAATAAATCGATATTTTTTAACATTTCCATAAACGGAATGGCAAATTTGTCTAAGACCATTTTAATTTCAATGAATAATTCATCACTTCTAAATAATGGCCTCCATCTTTTAAAAATCGAATGTGCAACCTTTAAAACACCTTTGTTTACAACCAAATCGTTCAATGTTAACTTGGAAACTAATTCATCAATTAAATTGGTCCATAAATTAGGGAATTCACTTTCCGCAATTAAACTAATTGCTTCACCAATTTGGATTTGTAATGAATCAGGTAAAATGATCATTAAACTAATAATTTCATTTTTAATCATTTCGACATCTTGAATGGAAATTTGATATTCTCCATTTTCATTAATCCATTTTCTTTTAACCAAATTTTTAAAATATAAGGCACCGGCCAATCTAATTGATAGTTGTACATTGTTATTTGAAACAACATGTAATAACGTAATTGGAAATCCGGTTTTTGATTCCATGCTTTTCAATACATTCTCAGCATCTTTTGCATAATTAGAGTCCAGGGACTTTTCAAGAACTTGCGCAATGCTGTTTAAGTCTTGAATATCTGCCATTGTCAATGATAGAGGTGGAAAAGGTACAGGTTCTACTTTATGAAAAAAAAGAACATCCAAATATTTGCCAACATGAAAAAAAATCAAATCAGAAAAATTTCGGTTCCAAAAAAATCCGAAAAAAAAAAAGATCAACACTTTTTTCTTGACGGGTCATTTTATTACAATATTAAATTAAAATGTACTTCTACAAACTATAAATAAATTCTATATCTTAAACTCAATTCTTACCAATCACCAATCATCATCATCGTCCTCTTCATCATCACTTGCCCTACGTGCGTGTTGTCTAATCGCAGCAGCCAAATCGCTCGCCATGGTGGTTTCTTCTTGCTTCTTTTCAAGCAATGCCGCAGCCAGTCCACCTGCAATACCTCCATTAGTATTTGAAGCAGTGCTATTAGTAGCGGCATTATTGGTTGCACTAGCAGCAGCAGCAGGTGGAGCAGGAGGTGGAGGAGCATGAGTGATGGATCCAAGCCCCGCAGGTGGGTCACATTCTAGAATATATGCAGTTGGAACCCAACCTTCGGTTGATTCATCCAATGTTTTAGCCAATGACCATCCACTTGGTTCTGCTTGTAGAATATAAACAATATCACCCTTAGTTAATGGCATTGAACCATTTGAGCCAGGATAATCATATTCTGCTCTAAATGTTGGCCATTTTGGTTTTGCTGCAGGAGGTGGAGGTGGTGGTGGAGGAGCAGGACTACTTTTGACTGGTGATGCAACAGGTGCTGGTGCTGGTGATGTTCTAGTTCTTGAAACAGGTGCTGCTGGTTTTGGTTTAGAGCTTAATTTTGGCTTATTTGCAGCAGGTGGTGGTGTTGGAACACCAGAAGATGCCATGTTTCTTGAAACAGGTTGTACAGGTGCTGGCTTTCTATGGTTTGCAGAAGTTGCAGCAGAAGCAGCAGCAGCAAATGATGATGATCCATTACCACCTCTTGCATTTTGAACACTTCTCTTATAAGCAGCAATTTTTTCACCTGTAAATGTAGTTTTCGATTGTGGTAATGTCCTATTTTTGGCGTTTGCTTCCTTACCTTGAGAAACAGAAACTGTACTTGATTTATATGAATCACCTTTGATATTAGTTGCCAACTTAAATTTAACTGTATGCTTCTTACCTGGCTTCTTACAATAGACAATTGTATCACTGATACTTATATTAATACTTGGATTTGCTTTTTTAAATCTTGCAACGATTTCTGTTTTAAACAGACAATTAATAAATAAATCAGCTTCAGTTCTAGAATTCAAATTGATTGCCAACCAATCATCAGCTAAATTAGAAATACTGATTGATGGGATTAATGAAATTGATTTGTTAAATTCAATATCATATTTGGCTTTATTATTAACGACAGTTTGTCCAACAACAATAAATTTATTGCTGTTTGTAATAATGAAAATTTTTGGTAATTTTTGAGATGATCTACCGAATTTTGAATGTAATTGTTCACCCTTTGCAGAAAATTCAACTTTATCATCCAGTCCAATTGCATTTTTTATGAATTTACCAAAACCTCCAGTTTTATCGTTACAACCTAAATAATCACCAAAGAAAGCTCTGGATCCGAGTAATGATAATCTTCTTCTTTGCTTTCTACCATAAACAATTTTATTTCCAAAGTCTCTTAATTCGGTATATTTATTGGTTTCTTGAACACCCTTAGTTCTAATTCTCCATAATCTCTGGACAGTCTTTGCAGCTTCTTCTCTTCTTTTGAGCCATCTTCTACATGCTCTTTGAATAACCTTTGCCTTATTTGCCCAATAGTTTTCTCTCAGATCTTCTAAGGCAAATAAAGTTTCAGGTTTTTTAATGAAAACTTTAGAAATACCCAGTTGCCATTCTGATGAATCAAATTTAGAATCTTTTAAAATAATTTCGGTGGCAGTTCTTGCATCTCCTGTCCAAATATATTCACCAGCATAAGAAGTTTTCGTTGATAATAAATAGAATCTTTCAACGAATTTTTCAAATGTTTGTCTATATGCAAAACCAGCTCTTCTAATTCTAACGTTTTCCTTTAAACCTAGATATTTAACTTGATGCAGTACGGCCTTAGTATCATATTCTGAAGGAGATCTATTTTGATTAGGTTTAATTGTTCTGATATATGAAGGAGTTGCTTGTGATAAAGTATTAACCAGTAAATTTGCAGATTTTTTAATTTTATCACCAGCAGTTGGAGGTCTTCTTTTATTACCTTCATCAACTTTATTTGGAAACAAAACTTTAATGAAATCATCTTGAGAAGTTTGTAATAATTCTAATAAATCCTTTAATAATTGATCCTTATTTTTATCAGTCATTGCATTAACTTCATATGTAACATCACCGGCATAATGTTTAACAATGAATTTGGAACCTCTTAAATCAAAATGTTCATTTGATGATAACATGTTTAATCTTTGAGCAAAAGATTGATCAGCAGCAGAAGAATCTGCATGAGCTGTTGCACATGCATCATTTAAAGCTGCAAATATTCCTGGTGGTCTATTTGATTCAATTAAATCACAAACAATTTGATTATTGAAAAACTTAATTGGAGTCCATTGAATTTGTTCTTTAACGTATTCATCTTGTTCTGATTTTAAAGTTAATTGAATGAAAATTTGTTGCAATTTTTCGTTAACATAATTAATACATAATTGTTCAAAAGAATTATGATCAAAGATTTCAAAACCATAAATATCTAAAATACCAATTGATTTGAAAATATCTAAATTATCACCCGCAAATGATTTATTAACTCTTTCCACAATCCAATCAAATAAATTATTGTAAATACCCATAGCTAAAGCATCCTTAACGGCGTTTGCTTGAGTTGGATTCAAAGGAACATGATAAATCGAACCTCTCTTCATACCATGGGAAGTTTCCATTGTTCTTTCAGTTAAAGCTTTAGTTAAAATTTCAGCATCAACTTGTAAAAGATAAGCGACAAAATTGGTAACCGAAGAATCTCTAATTTGAGAATTACCTTCATCATCTTCAATAAAACTGATATTACCGATCCATAAAATTGCTGATAATAATCTAAAGACATGATCTCTTTCTCCTTGTGATAAACCAATAATATCCATTGCATGTAAAGTTTCCTTATAATCTTTAACATCATCAATACCTTCAACAGAGGTACAACCTGCACCTGCTGTATAGATATACTGTTCCGGCATTTGAACACCGAATGTTGATCTATATTCTTCACTTGCAGCCTTTGTTAATTGATAGAAAATATGGAAATTTCTTTCATTTTTGATTTGGCCAACAATTCTTTGCTTTTCTAATAAATAGTTGGTAATATTTGCAGAAACAGGTTCAAAAATTTTATTGAATTGAATTTCTAAATATTTACCATGTCTTGAAGAATTGTTATTTCTTAAAGTTTTAGCACAACCAAAACTTTCTAATAAAGGGTTAGTTGCCAAAACCATATCTTTGATTCTTTGAATGGAACTAGAAGTTGTTAAAGAACCTGAAACTTCGGCAATATATTGCATGATTCTCTTTGCTGCTTCAGTTTTACCAGCACCCGATTCACCAGAAATAATAACACATTGATTATCATGATAAGCAATCATATTATGATACATGTTTTCAGCAATTGCATAAACATGAGGTGGAACTTCCAATCTGTTTTTATTTTTATAACTTAAAAGTACATCTAAGGTATAAATACCTAAATCTCTAAATGGATTAACCGAAATCAAAACATGTCCAATATAAGTATAAATGATTGCATTTTCGAATCTTTTCTTTAAATTGTCATTAATGGATTCATCCGAAATAATTGAAAGCAAAGTTAAATCGGAAACACCCACTTCTTTCTTTTTAGTATGTTCATAAGTTGCCTTTTTGATACCAGTACCGTTAGAAGGAGTATTATTTGCAAAACCCTTTTTAACGGGAGCCGCTGTTTTTTGACGTGATCTCTTGTTAAATCCCATCATTTTTTGTTGTTGTTTTTATGGATGGATACCAATTGGTGTTGGCAATTGCGATGGTTAGTTATTGGGAGAGAAAACGAAAGATAGGGTGGTACTCCGGAACCGATGGCAAAGCCTATAGTAAGCAGTGCCTTGATTTGAGAAGAAGACGGAAATCAGAAATTCTGAGAATTTGGAGGTGCACAGAAGAAAAGTGGACGAGGCAAGGGGACGATCGACGCGGAGGGAGAGAGGGGGAGATATCGAGGTATTTTTATTTTTATTTTATTTCATTTTATTTTATTTTATTTGTTAATATGATTCTGATCATTGTCATTTTAAAGAATGCAGGTGTTGCTTTGTTTTGTTTTGCACCGTTTTTTTCTCCTTTACTAACTTGGTAACAGATAACGAACTAGTCAGCCATGGAGTTTGAAGACTATTTTTCTGTGCAGATCTTTTTCATTATATTGAGGGAGACCCTTGAAAGTGCCATTATTGTTTCAGTTTTACTTTCGTTTTTAAAACAAAATTCAATTGATCCAATTAGTGGCAAATATTTGATAGATCCTACCATATATAGAAAACTGAAACTACAGGTTTGGATAGGTGCCTTTTCAGGATTTGGTATATGTTTAATAATTGGGGGTATATTTATAACGTTATTTTATTTTATTGGTACTGATTTGTGGTCATATGCCGAAAGAATTTGGGAAGGATTATTTTCGATTTTAAGTAGTATTATTATTGCGATGATGGGAGTTGCATTATTAAGAATCAATGCGATGAAAACAAAATGGAGGGCAAACTTAATGGATTCATTTAAATCTCATAATCATTTAAGCAATTATTCAAGAATTGACGAAAATAGATCATCACAAGAAGGAGAGGAGCGGGAAAGTATCTCATTGAATGAAGAACAGGAAGAGATTCAAACTGTTATTAAAGATAGTGAACCAACAACACAAAGTTTAAAGGAAAGATATTTTTTGGCATTTTTACCATTTATTACAACATTAAGAGAAGGCTTAGAAGCAGTTGTTTTCATTGGAGGTATTGGAGTTAATCAACCTGCAAGTTCATTCCCATTGGCAATATTATGTGGTGCAGCATTAGGATTTTCCATTGGATATTTATTATATAGTGGAGGTAATCATTTACAAATTCAATATTTTTTGATTGGATCAACATGTTTCCTTTATTTAGTTGCAGCAGGTTTAATGTCAAGAGGAGTTTGGTTTTTAGAATTGGAACAATTTGTGCAAAGATGTGGACAAGATACTAGTGAAACGGGATCAGGACCTGGTAGTTATGATGTTGCGAATACAATTTGGCATGTTAATTGTTGTAATGGATTAACAGATGGAGGATGGATGATATTTAATGCATTATTAGGTTGGAGTAATACTGCTACATATGGATCGATTATTTCATATTTAGGATTTTGGATGTTAATTATAGTGATGTTAAAATTACGTACGATTATGGAAAGTGAAGGTATAATTGAAGGGTTACCAATCAAATGGCAATTAAAACATATTAAGAAAAGAATTAATATCGATAAAGTATTAGTTAAAGAGATTGAAGAAATAGAAGATGTAGAGAGTGGAGAAAATGGAGCGAGAACTAACCGTAGAGATAATGATACCACGCCATTATTATAAGCATAATGGTAATTATATATATATTGTTTATAGCAAAGCTTCAGCAATCACAGCAGGGAATTCGATTGAGCCAGTAAGACAAGTGATCAGTGTATCGTCTTCGTTGTACGCTCTTGCAAAGACGGTGTACTTACCCGGAGGAACTTCGTTTGGGATTTCCACTTCTTTGGTTAGAGTGTAAACACCTTTATTAATTGGACAAGTCATATCAACGTTTGGTAATTGCTCACATAAATCGTAGGTTTGAGAGATTAGTTTGATATAACCGTAATTAACAACGACATCAACATAAGCACCTTCAGAAATGTCCTGATGAAGGAAACCAGAGGCAGTGATGGTTAAATTGGTACCTCTTTCAGGTGGATTTGGAGATATGTCGACAGAATACAACTTAAGAGATTGTTGGTCACTTATATCGCATTGTTGGATAGGGGAGTCGCCAGGGATCGGTTTTGTGATTGGGAGGAGGGCGGCAAGGTAAGGAACAAATGGGATGGAGACCATTGAGGGGATGGGGGGATGGTTTGGTAGATGTGCTAGGAAAAGAAGAGGAAGAAGAGTGTGGTGGAGGTGACGCTGCTGTCGATAAACAAGCAGTGATACCTAAATTAGTGCGGTGCAAATATTGCTGTTTGCTTTGCAGATGGCCTGTCTTGGTTGGAACCTTCTTTGGGTAGTTGATTGTACATAAACCGTACTTCGATACAATTGCTTAACAAGGAACCCAACTGTGGTACCCGCCGCACTAGCTGCACTTTTGACAAACTGCAGGTTACTACCATTCCAGCTCCAGATGTGCGTCTGGATCTGGATTCACCGCATTCTGCCACACTAAGAATCCATCTACGCGTTGTCCGTGATTGGTAGCTGACACAGCATTCAGATATAACAGGTAATGCCAGTGTTGCCCCGTTGTGTTGCCCTGTTCGCGAAGTGGAAAAACAAAACGCAGTGGAAAAACAAAAAACCCGCCATTAATAGTGATTTTTCTTATTTAAAATTGAAACCTGATCATCAATCAAG
>JAJMSE010000115.1:0-15884 GCA_030558305.1 Pichia phayaonensis
ATTTCTCATGACTCGATCCTCTCATTCTCATATAGATTCCGTCAGTGACTCTGTCCTCGTAGAACTCCGTCTTTCCATGCCTCTTTCTCTAAAAGTGTAATTTTCTAATTGTCCATTGATTTTAACTCTTTCGAGTGTCTTGTATTTTACGCCTAGGTATTTCATCACTTATAATCATCATTCTACTAATTGTAATTCATTATTTAACTATTTATTCAATTATCTTGCCTGAACCTGTTTACGTCATCCTCGCTTGAGGTGCGTTCAGTCAAGCTCCAAATTATTCCTTTCATGGAATGTTAGCCTATCGGCTCCAGCTCCGATAAGTTCATATACGTGAGGATATCGGTATTATGCTAACCAATAACAATAAACACCGATATCGACTTAACATATGCTAAGTCCTAGATGTGACTTAAATATATCGAAGGGTTACTCCCACTTTATGGTAATTGTATAGCTATTTAGATTTTGTTTAGAATAAACCTTGAAATCAACAACTTTAGTACTACTAGTATCGTTACTACTAGTACGCGTCAATTAGAGAACTCGAGTCGGCCTTAAGTTCTGGTATATAATTATCTCAGGTCCAATCAGGTTAAAGGAATGTTAAAAGTGCCGATATTCACCTGGAATTGTTATTTCTGTTCCGATATTTTTTATCCATTCCTTTTTATAATTATTACATTTTAGGTTAGTATTTATAAGGAGACATAGTTCTCCAGTTATTTGTATTTTATCTTAACTACCGATTTATCTACTTACTATGGATCCTATACTAAGAGTAAATACATTACAACAAGATCATAGTTCTATATAAAGACAGTAATTCCCACTTCTTTAAACATTTTGTATTATATTTTACTTTATATCATTTTATGTCTTAAACACGAGTTACTTTAAATCAAACACACTAATACCTTTTATTAGTGATTCTAGATATTAATAAGTTTGTCTATTAACATCGTTGCGTCTTCAGCTGATATCCACACAATCTGTAACATGAAAAAAAATTCTTGTGATTATTTATATGTTGCAGAGGAAATCTGAGAGAATTTTATTTATTTATCTTATTTTGATTTATTTTGGCATAAATAAGTCATTCTTTTAATTTTTTGATTATGTATCTTTATTTTCCTTTATTTCAAATTACCAATCAGCACAAAATGTGACACTTGCATACAATGGCAAGTTAGTAAGTAATAATTATATAAAGATTTATACTATAGTAGTGAAGGCAAATAGAGAGTCTTTCGAATATTTATATACTTCTATTTTCTCAGAGGCATATGTTTAAGGTGGACATTTGTTAGTTATTACCAATATCTCTATTTTTTTCAATGGGTAAAGAATATTTTGTGGCAATTGCTGCTGTAAGGTTAAAAAGTATCATAGTTCATAAAAATAGATACTTTGATGGTTTATTCCATTTTAGCAAAATATAGATTTTACATAAATAACATAAAATTGGCAACTGATGCTGTAATTGTTATTGCCTTAATAGACTTATTTGCCAATAAAATTTCATAGTTATTACGTATTTGATTAATCATAAGCGGTATTCCGCCTTTTATTTCCATTATTAATTAAATTTTTCGACTAAATTATTTTCTCATGCTTGTTTCTGATATGTCCCATATTCTGTTTAACCTGCTCTTTTCACTCAAATTTTAACGTGATCTAAGTTGGATGATGATTTAAGATACGACAATTGGTCAAATATTTTTTTTGCAAGCATTATTTAATAAAAAAATAGTCTGTTTACTTCAATATTTAATTAAATTTATGTTAAAGAATGATTTCATAGTTGGTTCAAATTGAACTATTGGGATACTTCAAAAATTTATATTTAACTAACACAGTTTTTGTGGTGTCAATTTTTATTTAACACTACAACTTTTTAAGCTTCATCCCTCTACAATTATTTTCATGCACATTACACCCAGGTAAGTCAAACATCCATAAAACGTTGACAAAAATTGAAAACTAAAGGTGTCATTTATTATGGAGGAAGAATATACCAATAAATTCATCAATATGTAAATTGTAAATTGCTTGGATTATAGAATTACGCGTTTTCCCCTTTTTTAGTGTAGCCTTTATTGGATAAACATTTCATAGCTTTTTTATATTATACTGCGTTTTCAATATCATCTGATTTATCAACCTAAGCTAGATGAAAATAAATGCCTTTTTGATGCTTACAGATATTCAAGGGTTGGCGTGCATCTAATGAAATAGTGTATAGCATGCCTGTTTTAAGTAATTTTGATGGACAATTTGAATAGGCTTACCCAGTTGAAAAAAAATTGCGATTTTCAATAAATTTTACAATTAAATTGCTGCTTTTTGCACAATAATTAGTAAGGCTTCAATAGTGTTGTATTACCCCATCTTCTACATAAAGCAATAAGCCTTGTATTGACTCTAAAACACGTAATTCCTTCTAAAATGTACTACAATCCGTGCACCATTAAGTATCTACAACGCGAAGTGAGAGTTTCGAAGGCAACATTGAACGAAGTGGAAATTATTTGATATTAATTTTGCATTTGGGTTATGTAAATGATATATTTCTTTGTGTTCTATTTTGTCCCAGCACTGGATTGGAATCCTGAAAATAGATAATCAGGTTTGGCGTTTTTAACAACGTTTATATATTGAGTTGTGTTATTTGTTTTGTCATAATTTGTTAATTAATATTCATAAAATAATCTCTCCACATCAACTAATTTATTAATTAATTATCTATTTATACTACAAAAAAATGAGCACCCCCGTGAAGCAATATGGTGTGACACCAGCCATTTCTATAGAAGGCCCAACAAAGGAAGAAATTGCACTTAATGATCTAATGATTGAAGAATTGAGAAATCAAAACTCTTTTGAAAGTGAAGCTGAAACTGAAAGGAGAAGAAAAGTCTTAACAATTTTACAACAGTTGACACAAAAATTTGTTTATACGGTTTCAAAACGAAAAAATATGAGTGAAGGTATGGCAAAAGATGCCGGTGGTAAAATTTTCACGTTTGGTTCTTATAGATTGGGTGTTTATGGGCCAGGTTCTGATATTGACACATTAGTTGTTGTTCCAAAACATGTTACAAGAGACGATTTTTTTAAAGTTTTCACCGAGTTATTAAAACAAAGGCCAGAATTACAAAAGATTCAAGAAGTTCCTGACGCGTTTGTCCCAATTATCAAAACAATTTTTGATGGTGTTGATATTGATTTAATTTGTGGTAGATTAGATATACCACAAGTTCCACTAGATTTAACATTAGAAGATAATAACCTATTAAGAAATATTGATGATAAAGATTTAAGATCCTTAAATGGAACAAGAGTAACAGATCAAATTTTACAGCTAGTTCCACAAAAAACTGTTTTTAGACATGCACTAAGAACAATTAAATTATGGGCCCAAAGAAGGGCAATTTATGCAAATATGTTTGGATTCCCTGGTGGTGTTGCGTGGGCAATGTTAGTGGCTAGAATTTGTCAACTTTACCCAAATGCTGTTGGTGCAGTAATTGTTTCAAAATTTTTTCATATCTATTTGCAATGGAAATGGCCACAACCTGTTTTATTAAAACCTATTGAAGATGGCCCGCTTCCCGTTAGAATTTGGAATCCTAAATTATATGGTCAAGATAAAGGTCATAGAATGCCAGTCATTACACCAGCATATCCATCAATGTGTGCAACTCATAATATAACTGCTTCAACCCAAAAGATCATTTTACAAGAAATGGACAGAGCATTGATAATAATGAATGAAATTCAGATTGGGAAAAAACAATGGAAGGATTTATTTGTTAAGCATGATTACTTCTATCGTTATAAATATTATTTAACAATTATTGGATCAACTAAGGGTAAGTACGAAGATCACATTAAATGGTGCGGTATGGTTGAATCAAAATTGAGACTATTAGTCCTAAAAATCGAAAATGTTTCTGGAGTTGTCTTAGCACATCCATATGTTAAACCATTTACGAAATCATATATTTGTAAGACACAAGAACAAGTTACTATTATAAATCAATTATATGGTACGTTAGATGGAGAAAAATATGCTAAAGAAAATTTAGAAGAAGTTAAAATTGATGAAGATACGGACACAAATAAATTAGAAGAAAGAGTTGCAAGTGAAGGTAAAGCTTTAGTTCATTTAATGAAACTTTATATTGGATTAGAATTGGATCTTAAGGGTAAAGAAAAGAAAATGAATATTCAAGTTCCATGTACAGAATTTGATCAAATATGTAAAAATTGGGTTAGCTACAATGAAGAAATTTATGGATTAAGTATTAGATACGTTAAGCTTTGGGATTTGCCAGATGATGTTTACGATGAAATAGAAAAACGTCCAACAAAAACGAAAAAGAGGAAAACTGATAAAAATGGTCAAATTAACAAAAAGATGAAAATGGTTGAAAGTGGGACAGAAAGTGCCAGTGCAAGTCCCGCACCACATTCATCTAGCACGGTAAAGAAGGATGAAGTGGTAGTAATGTCCACGTAGCCCTTTTGTACAGTATACATAGAATAGAATATATGATATAGCAGTTTAACTAACAGTCTTGTAATTTTCTAAACGTCGACCGACGCATAACTCTGAATTTTTTCAATTTTTCTAATTTCTGTTCTCTGTTGTAACAGATGCTAGTTGAAGTATGATGATGGTCTGTTGTTTGACTTGAAAGTGTGGTTTTTCTCTTTTTGAGGATAATTTATCAATTTCTATAGAAAAACAATATGCATTCTTTTAAATCAAAACTGTTAGGTATGTATTTTCTTTTTTGGTCGCCAATTAACTATTGAATGGTGATATTGACACCCAGCTTAGACGTTATCATGTGAAGATAACCTATCAAATCTGAGTTACAATTTTTGTTGTGTTTTTATCAATTTTTCATTTTGTTGCCATGAATAAAATACTAATCGAACTATTTTAAACCCTTCCTTTCTTGCAGGAAAATCATCAAGTGAGACATCCTCCAAAACGTCGGTTTTACCGGATTCAGGTGTTAGTGTTGAAGATATCGATGAAGTTGACGACCAAGGTCAATCCATTTTAATGGGTATTATCTCACAATTAAGACCGGGTTGTGACTTATCGAGAATTACATTACCGACTTTTATTCTTGAAAGAAAATCAATGTTAGAAAGAATCACAAATCAACTTCAACAGCCCGACATCCTGATTCAAGCATCAAATACGAAAGATTATGTTGAAAGATTTGTACTAGTCGTTAAATGGTATATGTCATGTTGGCACATTGCACCAAAGGCAGTCAAAAAACCTTTGAATCCAATTTTAGGTGAATATTTTACATGTTATTGGGATCTACCTGATGGAACCCAAGCTTATTACGTTGCAGAACAAACGTCTCATCACCCTCCAAAATCTTCTTATTTTTATGCTATTCCTGCACATGGCATTAGAATTGATGGTTTAGTGGCACCAAAATCCAGATTTTTGGGTAATTCAACTGCGGCAATGATGGATGGTTTAACTAAATTAACATTTACCAATATAATTGATGAAACAACAGGAAAACCTGAAGTTTATACATTAACACAACCAAATATGTACGCAAGAGGTATTTTGTTTGGTGGTTTGAAATTTGAATTAGGTGATCATTTACTTATTGATGTTTCATCACATAAATTATCAAGTGATATTGAATTTAAAACCAAAGGATTTATTTCGGGTACGTACAACGCAATCCAAGGTACAATTGATAAGGGTGATAATGCAATTTATGAAATTTCGGGTAAATGGAATGAAGTTATGTTAATCAAAGATTTAAAGACTAAAAAAACAAACACATTATTTGACAGTTCAAAGGCAAATCCATTGAAACCAAAGGTTAGAAGTTTAAATGAACAGGGTCACTACGAAAGTAGAAAATTATGGATCAAAGTTACTGATGCATTAGCAGAAAGAGACCACACAGTTGCAACTGATGAGAAATTCAAAGTTGAAGAAGATCAAAGAGATGCAGCTAAAAAGAGGGTTGAAGATGGTGTGGAATTTCAACCTAAATTATTTAGACCTCTAACTATAGAAGAATCAAACGAGTTTGGTAACGAACATTTAGAATTTGTTATTTATAAAGATCATCTTTTAGCACATGATTCACTGAAACATGATGCTGAAAAACTGAAAGGTCATATTTTTGAAATTGCGCCTTTCCTTCCAGGTCAAAAATTTAGTGACAAATTTGAAATACCTGCCTATGAAAAAATAAAGAATTCTCAATGAGTGACAGTAAGAAATAGTACACGTTGATACAGAAATATTCATTTACCATTTGTGCACTTTTGATAAATCAATACTGATTTTTTTCTATTTTCATTCCCCATTTCTTTTTTCATTTATAAACGCTTTTTATACGCCGTCAATTAAACAATCCATCTTTACCTACAGACAAATTAAAAATTACCTTCTTAATATTTAATGTAAATTTGAATTCGTCCTGCAATATTGAATCATTTTGAAATGTTAAATACTGTTCGGTTTTATTATCTATTAAAACACCCAATTTACAATCTATCTTTACATTATATTTTCGTTCAAAAGTGTTAATTTTATCTTGTAATATATCTATCAAACTATCTTCAATTTGTAAGAAATTCTGTAATTCAATTGTCGTAAGTATTGACCCATAAGACCTTATTTCCATCATACATGACTTTATGCTTTCATACACCCCAGTAATATCAACGTAACTACGGTTTGGAACTGAATCACCGCCATATCTTTCCCATTCAGTACGGTACCAATCAAGTTGGTGTGTTTTAATATCTTTAATCAAATCAATCAAAACTAACCATAAACTCAAGTCATCAAACTCACTTCCTATGAATTCAATTATCGTTTTGAATAGTTGTTGTTTATTCGAACTATTAGCCACAAAAAACCGTAATGAATTGGATGCATAATAGTTACGTGGATGCATTTGAATGGAATACAAACATGTTCTTATGGCAAATAACAGTAATAGATTAGCAGATCCGAATTGTAACCACTTATTTATACTCATTGATTTTAAATCTTTCAACTCCCTTTCCAAATTATCTTCATTAATTTGAGATATCAACTTTAGATGAATCTTTTTGAAGTATTCCCATAAAGTTGATGACTTATTTGTTTTGTCATAATTACAAGTCAAATAACATGCTAATAAAAAATAAGTTTCGAAAAAATATTTCAATTCATTCAATTGGATTAAACAATCATAATTTATCCTTAACGCAGTGGTATCAATTGGTGTAACTAGAAGGACACCAAATGAAGTAGTCATTAAACAATTCAAGTCTGTTTTCAAAATTTTGCTTTTATATATATAATGATAAGATTCTAAAAATATTTGTTTGAAATTAGATTTTGAAATCACTAATTCTTGAATTCCAGAATGAGAATCGTTGAAAGAAGCAATTTTAGAGTCTGCTTCGTGTAAAATAAATTGAATTTCTGGTGTTTTATTAACAATTTCATCAGGCAGTATCAGTAATTTTTTAATACAGTTTGAATTTAAATCCGTAATTTTGGTAACAAACTCTGTTGATAAATCCAATCTTAAGGTCAGCCCAGATGTTCTTTCTTTCCACAATTCCATTACCTAGGAAATATAACCTAAAATAAAATCTGAAAACACGGATTTCTTCAAAATGTCACACTCATGTCCGAAATTCGAGATAATCAACATGAAATTTTCAATTTGATTGAACAAATAAAGAATTTATTTTTATATAATCTTATATTTCAATTATTAAACATAGAATGAGCCAAATAAAGATTGCAGGTGCTGCTAAGCAATTTACAGTAGAAGATGCACCAGTCGCCAAATGTATGTTCTGAGACACTATTTTATACCACTCATGTTAATTGTTACAAAATACTAACACTATCTTCACGTTTTTATTCATTGCAGCAATAGAAGGATATGTCTTAATAGCCACTAATTTACACCCAGAAACCACAGAAGATAATATATATGATGTATTTGAAGAATATTCAAGAATTTCCAACTTACATCTGAACCATGATAAACATTCAGGATTTGTTAAAGGCTATGCATTCATTGAGTTTAAAGATATCGAAGACGTAATTGGGGTCATGAAGGTTCATAGAAACAAAAAATTCGAAATTCTGGGGCGACAACTTGAACTAGACTACGCTTTTGTTGAATCACCTTCAGATAGTGACAGAAAGCCGTACATTCCGTTAAGTAAAAGAATTCAGTCAAGAAAAGCGAATAGTAGGCTTGATGGAAGCAATAAAAGAGATTACAGCCCAACACGTTAGCTCCTTTATTTTTAATATTTAAATTTATTAACATTTTATATAATAATTATATGATAGGTTTATATATATTCATGTACTTGCTAATATCTTTTTGTTATAAAAAAAACCTAAAATCTAAAACCTAACAATTAATCTTCCATTTCAGAAGGTTTTAACAAACCACCAACTTTACTTGCCTCTTCCCTTTGTAATCTTTCTTTCTTCAATAATTCAGCTTCTTTATCATCGGCGAATAAATAATCAGTTGGATCTCCACCATATTCTTTAATTTGAACCAAGAAATCTCTTAAAATACCTGTGAATTTTGTTTCATTATCAAAATTACTGAATAATACCTGTAAAAAGTTTGAAACTTGTTCTTTCTGTAGTTGATTAAATGCATTCATTAACATATTACCTAAATATTCCTTTAAGAACAATGCATTTGGTGTTCCATTTGGCGCAGAGTCCTGAGGATAAATTGGTTCATTTATTTTTTCCTTAACAACCAATTCTAACATTTTTGATAATAATTTTGTTTGAAGACTGAAACCAGCTTTATGATCCGAATCCGTTAACACATAGAAAACATCACTTATTATTGGGAAATAATAATGTCTATAGAATCCAATTGCAAATTGATTTTGTGGACCTAGCTTTTCAATATTTAGTAGTAATTCATAACATAATGTTAAACCTGAATTTTCAACATCTCTATTATTATGTTTGAATGCCCAAAGAATTGCATCGATAAATGATTGGAATGATTCTGGTGGAAATTGCAATAATGCATTAAATCCCTTCAAGTCAATTTCCCTCAATAATTTATAAAATTCAACTCTATGTTCAGGATATTCAGTGAAATCTTTATTAATCATTGAAAGTGTACATTCAAAAACATTTGCTAAAATTAAAACAATTTCATTTGGAATCATTGGACCAACTTTATCAACTAATGTTGATAAACAATTTAAAACTTCAGCATCTCTCGCATCTGGAACATTAGATTTATAATCTTCAAGAATAGCCGCCAGTAAATTTGGAACCAAGTCTCTGACAATTTCATGCTCATTATCTGCCTTTGAAATATAAGTTTCTAATAAAATTAAAATTTCTTTCTTAATTGTTCTCCAACCTCTAACTTTTGGTGTTTTGGTTGCAATCAAACCGTCACTTGCAACAGCACCGGAGATTAATGATGAAACGGCTTTATAAAGTGATAACATATCAACATAGATTAAACCTAACTGTGGATAAAAGTTTGGACCTAAGGGTTTACAAACTGAAACATTGGTTTTGATAATATTTGCAATGATTTTAACTATTTCAGGATTTGATAAAAGTTGAGGATCTTCACCTGCTTGTTGAACAACTGTTGACCATGCAATATTTGGAAGTTTCATTAATTCATCTAATAATTTTTCTCTAACAGGTGCTGAATTTTGAGCAGAAATAATTGTACCACATGCTTCATAAAATGTGTGAACTTGTTGAGGTTGTAAATCCGATGTTGTTTCTTGAATATTTCTGATTATTTCTTCAATAAATGGTCTAGATTCACCAGGTTGTTGAATAACAAAATGTCTCTTACATTTTTGAGTAATTTTTATAAATGTATCACATGCCATATCTTGAACACCTTCATGAGTTTCATGCATGAATTCAAATAATTTATTAACAACGGTTTTTAAGAATTTCCAGTGAGCTCTTAAAAATCTTGGATATTGACCAACAATATACATAATGTTTGATGCAACAACTGCCTTATTATCTTTACCTCTTTTCATTTCAGTCAAGGCTAAAAGATCCTTGATAACTAAAACCAAAAATCTTTTTTCCCTTTCTTCATCCATGGAACCAGAGATAGAACCAATTGCCCAACATAATGTATTAATATTGTGCCAGGACCATTCAGAGCCATCAATTTGACTTGCTAATTTTGCTGACATAATCTGCTCGGTATCATCAACATCTAAATGAGTTAAGTAAACTAAAACTTCTCTGATCGATTTATACAATTGAATTGTATCACTCTCCTTGACAAATTCTCTAACAATTTCACCTTCATCATTTTCAACAACCAAAACTTCTTCAGGTCTAACAATATTTTCAATCATAACAACTCTTAATTTTGATAAAATTTCAGCATAAATATCCTTACGTAAGTTTCTGTTTCTTAACAGTTCAGGATTTGGTGCACCACCCCTTGAACTATATTGCAATTGTAATAATGCGGAAGAATTTTGTACAGGTAGGTTTTGAATTTCAACATATAAACCATTAACCATTTTGGTCCAATAATCAAGACAGGTTTTGAATAATTCTCTCTCTTCAATTCTTGATAATTGAATCAAATATTTATGAGATGCTAAAAGCAAATCCCTCAATTGTAAATTTTGTTCAACTGCAGTTAAATGATTTGATAAAAAGGTAACTAAGTACATTGCTAAATCTTGCATGAATTCTTGATCAGCGGAAGTTGAAAATTTATAAGTTTTCTTTAAGTCTAAATCGAATGGAATTATATTTAATATTGCTCTCATTGATAAACCAAACATTTCAACAAATTTTGAATCATACTGTGGAGCAATCAATTGAGAAACTTCGGTCAAACACTTAATTGTAACAGATCTAAATGAATCAACTGGTAAAAACTTACTTATTAAAAGTGGTAATAATTCAGTCTCAAAATTATAGCCTGCAGGTATCCAATGAATGTATTTTAATAAGCAATTAAGGGTTGCGATAATTAAAGAATTTTTATTTGCGTTATTCAAAACTTCAAAACATAATTGGAAAATTTGTTGAAATTCATTACTCATACTAGTTTTTAAATTTCTTGCTTTTGCTTGAGTCATTTGATCAGCTGAAAAATCCACAATTTCTTCAGATAATAATTTTAAAATAATCATATTATTTTCACAAACATTGAAACCTGCTTTACTTGATTGAACAATTTCAGGTATAAAATTTGGCCAATTTTGCGGCCAATCTTGTTTAACGATTTGAACTAAAGTCAAATCACATTTATTAATCAAAGCTCTTTGAGTCTGGAAATGATTATCATCATCACACATTGAAATAATCATTGAAGCAATAAAGTTTCTAATACCTAATCTTTGATCATCAGGTAATGCTTTCCATTTTGTCTTAATTAAATTATTTAAGATAGATAAACCAATATATTTAGTTTCAGTATCTCTTGCAAATTGTAAAATTTTATCGGCTCTTGTCCAAGCATCCTGGTGATCTTGGAACTTAGTAAGTATTATTTGAGCTTGGTTTTGATCCTCACCTTTACCACGGTAAAAGGTTTCAACTACTGTATCTAATGCAGTAATGTCAAGATCCTTTGAAAAATCTAAAATTGAATCCATTTTGAAGAAAAAGATGATTGTAATAATAATTAAACTTTTGGTAAAATCTTAGTAATTGTAAATAATTCTTAAAATTGTGAAGTATTTTGTGGCTGAAAGTTAAATATATTAAAAGAAAAAGTCAAGAGAAATCCCTGGAAGTTAAAAATAAATCAAATTCAATAAACAATAATAGGGTTTTTAATTATGTAGGAATGGGGAAAAAATGGTTTTAATGCGAAATCAATTGTATAAGTATGCTATGTATGTGCTTGGCAAGGATCAGAAGACTGACGTATTGTTGCTTCTACAATAAGAACCACTTGGAAGCATGTGCTTCGTCCACAGTGGCGAAATCCATGTTTCAAAAATTTAAACACATAAAAATACAAAATTAAAATATTCTTTTGATCCGTGCACCAGATGCAGACATGAATCAAATAGTTACCGGATATGGCAAAAAGCCATCAAAAACCTTATTTATTATACATACAGGAATGGTATTATTGGTTTACGTCTATCTATATTCATTTGTGCTATTACACAAAAAGTTGATTGCTTTGTCGGATTAACCGTTGCTTCCGTTTATCCCCGGTGGTTTTGCTGGCAACGATTTTAAGGGAGTCATCGGCCTCTCCGACATTGATTTTAGTTTTCATGTTATCCACACGTTCCCTCTCGTCCTTTATACGTTGATTAAATTCATCGGCACTTTCTTGTCTGATAACCGCTTCATCAAGGCATAACCTTCCCAAACTGCCACGTTGGAATATCTTAACTAATTCTAATGCACATCCAACGTAATTTGTCTTAGATCGACCTTGATCCTTATATGTATTTTTTGTGACTCGTCCTACACCATCTAGTAATTCATAAACATCATTGGTTGGGTGTTTTGAATATTTCCTATAGGCTTTACCCGTCCTATCAGTCAAATTCATTATATATAATAAATAATCAACAGCAATAACAGGATCAATACCCTTTGGTGTGATTGTTCCAATTAAATAAAGACTCAACATTGTTTTAATGTCATTAACTTTTGGTAATAAAACACCAGGGGTATCATATAATAAAATTTCAGGTTCTTTGGAGATTCTAATAATTTCACTTGTATTTCTTGTAACGCCCGCATGGTTACCGGTTTTAGCAACTTTCTTAAAATTTTCCATTTCTAAACCGTTCTTCCTTAATTTATTAACTAACGTCGATTTACCCACATTTGGCATACCAACAATCATTAATCTTAAACCTAAAGGAGGTGGAGGGAACATTTCACTATGTTTTTTCTTTAACAGCTTTAAAACTTTAGTAACATTTCCGGTTTTCCTACAATCAACTGATAAAATTTTTTCATTTCTTTTTTCATGCCATGATTTAAGCAAATTTGGAGAGAGTGAAGATGAATCAATTTTTGTATATAGAATAATTTTGTCTTTGTTCCTAAAAATTTTATCAATTAATACATTTGATGTACCTAATGGAGATCTTGAATCTCTTAGTTCAACAACAAGATTGATCTGTGGTGCCAGTTGTTGCATTTGATGTAATGCTTTTGTTTGATGTCCTTTGAGTTGTGCCAATAAAACATTATAATCTGGAAATTCTGTTCTTGGTATAAATGTTTCTCTTGCCGCTAGTAATGCCCTTTGGGCTGCAGCTGCTTTAGAAGTCATAACTATGTTAATTTTTAACCGAAAGAGAGAAGGTTTAGTGAATTCAATAATTTCAGTAATTTTAAATTTTATGTAGCATGTATATTTTTCATTTTTATTTTTTCATGATGAAATTTTTAAGGCTCTTGAAATTTTATTTTTTATATCAACTAATTGAAATACTTACACCCCCCCCTCTGCAGCAATAGGAATCAAACATGCCATTAATCTTATTTGCTGGCTTTCCATCATCAGGGAAGACCAGATGGTCTTACAGACTTGTTGAAGAGTTAGAAAAGAAAATTTCTTCATTAGAAGCAAATCAAGAAGGATCAAATTTTAAAGTTATTTTACATACAGATGAATCGTTAGGTATAAAACATGAAATGTACCGTGAATCAAACACAGAAAAGGCTGCTAGAGCAACACAAATGTCTGCAGTTAAAAGGGATATCTCCAAGAATAATATTGTTATTTTAGATTCAATGTCATATAACAAAGGTTTCAGATACCAATTATTCTGTGAAGCGAAATCTGCATATACGAGTAATTGTCTTATACAAGTTATTTGTCCAACGAGTAAATGCTTTGAATTAAATAATGAAAGAGTTGGAGATGATAAATGGGATGATGAATTATTAAAACAAATGATTGCTAGGTTTGAGGAACCAGATGGAAGTAAACGTTGGGATTCACCATTAGTTTCAATTGCATATGATGACAAGGAATTACCATTTGAAGAAATTTGGGAAATAATTGCATTAAGAAAAGGTCCAAAACCGAATTTAGCTACCGTTCTCAAACCTGCTGTAGGAACCAACTATTTACAAGAATTAGATAGATTAACCAACCAAGTGGTGAGTGATATTGTTGCATACCAACAGATCGATACTTTTGGCAGACTTAAGATCAAGAACGTTGACGATAGTGTGTGTTATGCCGAAGTGCCCAGCCTCCAGATTTCCACGGCTACTTTACAGAGGATCAAGCGGTCTTTTGTAGGACTTAATCGTGTGAGGACAGTGGACAACCACCGTATCATCCCCCTGTTTGTCGAGTATCTCAACAACAACTTGGCTGCATTATAGGGGCTGTAAACCTATATAACTATATAACTGTATAACTCTACAACTGTTACCTATTACTGTCAACAGAGATTTCCTGTCCCAAAGAGACGAAAAACCCGCGAAAACTTTTTTTGATTTCAGGCGTGTCCGGCTTTTGAGTTTCGGTTCCGCCGCGACTTTTGCATTTGCGGTTCTGCGCCTGGCGCTTTGCGATTTTGCAGTTTTGCATCTGGGACAAACACAAGCTCAGCTTTTTATTGTGAGTGGATTATGCAGTTTGCACTATTTTTTGCCACTTTTTGCTACTTTTACCACAACCATCGCAGGGACAGTACAGAAAGATAGGAGAGACAGTATCATTTATAGCCATCATCTCTGCCTCTAGAAACACAGCTATTTATTCCCTATCATCAACACAGATACTTAGCCAGCTCAATAATATACAATAATCTTCTTTATGGAGATTACCTAGTTTACATTCCTCTATGCATATACAGAACAACAAAAAAAACCCGAATAGTCCCCATTTTACTTATACGAAAAGCACAAGCCCAAACACTTCTACCCCAAGTCCTATTTTAAATAGTACTACTGCGATTACCAATACTAATATCAATAATATTACTAATTCAAATAAGAGAAATAGATTACAAAATCCCTTATCAACATCTCCTCCAATTCCCATAAAGAGACACAATTCACAATCTTCAACAAATAATCAACCATCAAATAAGAGAGGTACCAATTTTTATTCAATTAATATCCCTACATCTAATCCTGTTGTCATTTCTCAATATCCTAATTTGAATAATAATACTACTAGTACTAATACTGCATACTCACAACAGCCTTTATTAAATAAAGTATATTATAGACATAGTAACCCCTCAACTATTGCAACTGCTTCAACCAATAACCAGGCAAGTAATAATATCAATAGTAATAATAATAATAATAACAACAACAGCAACCTTAATCCATCAGCTTTTATTTTAAATAATTATAATTTTAGTTTTACTCCAAAAGGTCAATCAAACTCTAATACAAATTTAAGCTTAAAACCTAATTATAATTTACTACAATCTTCAGTTAAGAGAAATTCTAATTCCAATTTGAATTTTTTTCCTATATCGAGTAATAATAAAGTATTCCAACAAGTTCAATATTCTGATTTAGCAATTAACTCACCAATAAATCAAACCCAGTTACCAAATAATTATTATACCAAACCATATCAAATTAATACACAATCTTATTTTTCCGATTCAACAGAACCAAGAAAAAGTTCCATCAATAACACAATGAATAATCAAGATACAAATTCAACTCAATCTCCACAATCCCAATCCCAAGCTCAACCACAGTATCAACAGCAACAGCAACAGCAACAGCAACAGCAACAGCAACAGCAACAGCAACAGCAACAGCAACGGCAACAGCAACAGCAACAACAACAGCAACAGCAACAGCAACCGCAACAGCAACAACAACAGCAACAACAACAACA
>JAJMSE010000116.1:0-15728 GCA_030558305.1 Pichia phayaonensis
TCAACCGGAATGTATTAACAATGCGTTATTTTATAACCAAGTTATGCATGTATCTGTATACTGCATAAACGTTTTCCATTATTACTCCCAATTCGTAAGTTATTGTATACATATAATCTTATGATTAAATGTATGACCTTTCCCGAATGGGACAGTCTGTTTACCTATTTCCATAATCAATCATCTATGATCGTCATACCATTGTACTCTTCGATTGCTTGCATGTTTCATAATTAGTCTTTTCCCAATATAGTAATGTCTATAGTGACCAGCAACTTCAAGAAATATTTCACATTTGCGCATCTCGGTAATGTTCTAACGTATTCACGTCTTTTGAGAACATTTGGCACTTTGTCTCGTGAACGGCTCTTGGTTTTTCCCACAAGAAATTTGGCAGTCGGTGGGCACTAATAGATATTGGAAATTTGCATTCATTAAACTAGAAACTAGCAAAGCGGATGGAATAATATGCATTATAAAAAGCTAAGAAAATAGAAAAAGATGGGCAGCAAAGTATCACCTCAGACTATGTCATTTCATAAGATAGATCAGTTGATGAACTAAAACCCAACGTGGATCGTAACAGCACTTTTAGCTGCCTTACATCAGTGACATTACCGTTTGGAACATCATAAGCATTCAAGTACAACCTGAGTTGATCCTCCTCAAGTTCGTTGATCTGCTCAACAGATCTTAATTGCACCAAACGTACACCTTCTGGAACAAATTCCGGTCTAAGCACTTGCAAGTCCAGTTGTGGAAGCCTATTACTTCTCCTTCTCTGGTTGTCAAGTACCGTAGTAAGGAATAATGTCTTAGTTGCAAGATAATGACTGTCACGAGCTGAGTTATTAAATGTCTCAACAAAATTGGCAAAATTGAAGTTAAGGGACGCAATAGCAGTCTGATGTTGATCAGTAGCAGTCCTTAGTTGTCCAATCTCCCTATCAAAATCCCTACGTAGGTTACCAATATCCGTACGCATTTCTCCTAATTCATTAAAAAGTCTCTCTAATACTTCCCTGATACCCCTTTGATCTCTATCTCCCCTATTGGCTTCAACATTCCTGTTGATTTCTCTTAGTTTTGATTGTATACGTTTTTGCATACGCATCTCCACATTTTGCTCCTCCCTAGCCACATTCTCCTTCTCCCTAGCCACATTCTCCTTCTCATTCGCCTCATTCTCCTTCTCCTCTAATGCATCGCTAAACGCATAGACTTCTCTCCTCGTTTTGTTTGCAGGAGGGGCGATGCCAAAATCATTTTCGAAAACCCCATCAGATATTTCGAGGGTTTCCTCTAAGTATGCATTTAATTGTGAGATGTTCATATGATGTGATTATAAGTGAAACTGGTTAAGTGGTAGACAAAGAAAGAAAGGAAGGAAGGAAGAAAGAAACAAGCAATGACAATACAACAGATTAAAAGGGGAGAAACCCTTCCTTTTATAGAAAAGAGCGAGGAATACATTCATTTACTATCAGGAACAATTTTGGGGGATAATTTCCTATTCCGTCAACTCGGGGGAATAGAGTGTGAAAAGGGGCACAACCGGTTGCCTAATTAGTAAAAGAGGGCAAATTGCAGTTGGAAAAGTGGAGAAGATGGGAAAGGGGGGAACACAACATTTTTTGGATAAGAAAACAGGTGCAAATCATGTTCCCACTTATCACAACTCCGTTTGAAAGTGATGAGCCGCCTCAAACAGAAAAAAATTAGAGCTGCACTAGTCATCAAGTGGGGATTTAGCCAGATAAATATAGCTCTGATTTTTCATATTCTGCAAGACATCGGCCTATTTTTACCCAACAAGGTTTCATAGCTAATTACCCCGCCTGGGAAACACACTATACACCCTACACTCCCTAATATATATGCCCAAACAGGAAATTATTCTGTTGCCCTTTCGGGAAAACACTTTTTATCTCACTTTTCCCCCTTTTTCGCTCCTTTTTCTGTTCTTTCCTAGTAGCTAAAAAAAGGGCAGAGGGGCATCCTTGTGCGTTCGCAGAAAAGTTTAATTTTATATCTCATTTGTACTGTTCTATTTTGTGGAGAATTTCTACAGATGATGTATAAGCATCAAAGCTAATTGTAACATCTGTGAAATGCTCCCAATGTATTCATTTTTACAAAATAACATGTTCTCTTCCAATATATTCAAACCTATAACATAGTGATGAAACTAGGAGTTCTGTTTCTGATTTGTGGTGCTGTCAAAAAAAAAATACTTTATTGGATTATCCTGTGATGGTAGCAATTACTTGATATCCTGCATAACGTATGTTGAAATGAACAAGCGTCATACGTAGCCATTTGTACTATATTGAGTGTGTTTTTACTTATGTCATATTAATATATTTTCAAATGAGATTAAATGTTTTAGCAATGAAACCTATTGCATTTAGCGATATACATACTTTAATTTAAACTAGTTATGAGTTGGTTGAGTGTAAAATATTTGATCTGCAGTAAATGTAAATCAAATCAGTAAATAAATCTTGACTGTAATATAGTAATCAGTTATGTGAAATAGTAATATATGAGCAATAGAATATCTAACAGGAAATGTATTTCCTAATAAGTTGTTTGAATAGTTAAGTACTCAAGTAGTTAGTAAGGAGTTAACTGTCTTGAAGGAACTATAAATTTTCTATACAATTAAGTAATTAATAAGTGGATATTCATTCCTTTAAATATTGATTCTACTTCATTAAATCTCCTCATTCCGGTTCAACCGGAATCTAATAACAATGCGTTATTTTATAACCAGGTTATGCATGTTTCATAATCAGACATTTCCCAATATAGTAATGTCTGTAGTAACCAGCAACTTCAAGAAATATTTCACATTTGCGCATCTCGGTAATGTTCTAACATTTTCTTTGAATTTTTCTTTTCAACATGAAAATTTTCAAGATAATAAGACAATCAATCACTAAAGCATTAAGGTAATAAATACCCCCAATCAATCGCCCTCCCACGCACATATATTCTTTTGAAATGACAGAATTTGATATTAAGAAAACATACCTTAAGTTTTTAGAAGATGATCCAGAGATCACCATGCCGGTTGCAGCGATTGAATCATTGTTAACGATGCTTAAAGTAAAACAACCATCGACATCATCCGAATTAATCAGACTATTATCGGATGCAACAGGTGAGTTGAAGGCCAGTGTTAAGAACAGTGTTTCATTGAGTGCCGGATGTGATTTGTTTACAAGATTTGTGGTTAGAAACACACATTTATATTCAGATTGGGAATCATGTAAGAAACATTTAGTTGAAAATGGACAATTATTTCTTTCAAGAGCAAAGGAGAGTAGAGATATGATTGCTAAGATTGGATTCAATTTGATCAAGGATGATGATATTGTTTTGATTCATTCATATTCAAGAGTTGTTTTATCATTATTAGCATATTCGAAGTCTAAATTTGTTAGGTTTCGTGTTTTTGTAACAGAGGCAAGGTCAAGTAGTTTAGAAAATGGAGAAGAGAGTAAAACGGGATGGGATATGGTAAAGGCGTTAAGAGAATTGGGGATTCCAGTTTGTTACATACACGATTCACAAGTTGGATTTGTAATTAATAAAATTGATAAAGTTTTCATGGGTGCAGAAGGAGTCAGTGAAAGTGGAGGAATTATTAATCATATTGGATCATATCAAATTGGAGTTTTAGCTAAAAATGCAAATAAACCATTATACGTTGTAAGTGAATCACATAAATTTGTTAGAATGTTCCCATTATCACCAGATGATGTTCCAGGTAATAAATTTGAGTTTACTACAGATAGTAATGTTGGATTATTACAAGATGCTAATATTGATTTTACACCACATCAATATATTACTGCATTGGTGTCAGATTTGGGAGTTTTAACACCATCTGCTGTATCAGAAGAATTGATTAAGATGTGGTATGATTAGGGAAAGAGGGAAAGATATATATATAATATACAAAAAGTTTATAAATATAACTATAAATGCAAGTAAATTTGCTAGTCAAATGTAAGTTTTTTACCAGTTGATTTAACAATTGCAGCACTCTGTCTTGGAGCATTTGCCAAAGCAACTGAAGAAGTCATTCTTTTTTCAGGTCTATTAAACTGTTGTCTTTTGAAAGATTTGTCTTGTTTTGGTTGGAAACCTCTAGATTGTGTTTGTTCGGAATAAGATTCAACAGGAGTTTCAGTTGGAGTTGATTGATTTGACTCTTCGAAGTTTCTCTTTGGAACAACTTTCCTTTGAGATCTATCTTCACCGAATTCCAATCTTAAAGGTCTGCCAATTAATTTTTTAGTGTTTCTATCCTTTAAAGCCATTGTTGGACCTTCAACATCTTTAAAATCAATAAATGCAAAACCTTTACATTTCCCACTATCTTCAAAAGTAGCCATTCTAATTTTGACGATTTCACCACAATGTTTAAAATGATCCCTAATGAGGTCTTCGGTGGTGTCGAAGGACAAATTACCAACAAAGAGGATTCTTGAAGGTGGGTTTTTACTAACGGTTGCAGTTAGACCAGTTGGCTTTTCAGGTCTACCTTCATAAGATTTTGCGTTTTTAATAAGTAATTTTCTACCATTTAGTAATTCTTCAGATAATGAAATGGCAACATTGAGGATATTTTCATCATTGAAATCAACATATGCGAAACCTCTGTTTTTGGTACCTCTGGTGGGTAGGTTAATTCTTGAGATGTCATTTTTGGAGATTTTTCCGTCAGATTTGGAGATGATGAAATTGGAGAGTTCGTCTCTTGTTGTTTCGAAGGAAAGATTACCGATCCAGACACCGAATTCGGATCTTTTTGGGCCAGTGGTTATGGTGGTAGTATTGTCTGTAGATTCTGTGGTGTCCTGTTGGTTTTCTTGGGTAGATGGAGTTGGATCGGCGGATTTGGTAGCTTTAGCTAATTTCTTGGCCTTTTTCTTCTGGAGTTCTTCAAGGGTAGTTTTCCCCTTTTTGATTTTTCTGAGTTCCTTTTTGGAAAGAGGGAATTCGCCGTCGAGTTTGATTTCGAGCTGTTCGGATTCTGTGTCGGACATTGTGTTGGTGGTGGGCGAGGTGTGGGGTGTAGTGTGATATCAAGATAGGGGTGAAAAGTTTTCTAGATATGGAAAAAAAAAAATTTTGAAATTTGCAAGTGACAGATGAGGAGGGGGCTAAGAAGAAGAAGAGGGAGGCCGGGCGCGAAGTGGAAAAACAAAAACCGAAATGGGAAACTGGAAAATTGGGAAATTTGGTGAACACCCGTGCACCTCTGCATCCGCCCACCCGTGCACCACCTGCTGTTATTTTTAGCACCCGCTCTCTCTATTTTTGCTTTTTTCCAAATTTCTCTCGCTACAACCTGATCAGTTGTTGTTGTTGTTGTTGTTGTTTTTGTTTCGTTTTCCTCGTCTCGCAGTTAATTATAGAGTGTCTGCACCTCTGGGTCTGTCTGAAATTTTGCACCACTTCTGAAACTGCACCCTACTACACCCCCCTTCTTTCTGCTTCTGCTTCAACACACCCACCCCATCCACTCACTATGAAGCTCTCCTCCTCCGCTCTCACAGCCCTAGCACTCTCCTATGCTTTCTCCCCAGTCGCTGCCGTCGCTTCCTTGGGTTTCAACCTCGGTGTCAAAGACAACAGTGGTAACTGTAAGACCACCGACGAATACACCTCCGACTTACACACCCTGTCCGCTTACACTAACCACGTCAAGACCTACTCCGTTTCCGACTGTAACACCTTAGCAAACTTAGGTCCAGTTGCAGAAGGTGCAGGTTTCCAAATCACCGTTGGTGTCTGGCCAACTCCTTCTGACAAGTTCGAACTGGAAAAGCAAACTCTTCAATCTTTATTACCAACTTTATCCAAATCTACTATTTCCTCCATCCTGGTCGGTTCCGAAGCTCTTTACAGAGGTGACTTAACCGGTGAAGAATTAGGTTCCTACATTTCTGAAATCAAAACCTTATTATCTTCATTATCCGACAAAGACGGTAACTCATATGCTGACATCCCAGTTGGTACCGTTGATTCATGGAACAAGTTCGTTGATGGTACCGCCAACGCTGCAATCGGTGTCTCTGATGTCATCTACGCAAACGCCTTCTCATACTGGCAAGGTCAAACCTTAGCAAACTCATCATTCTCATTCTTTGATGACATCATGCAAGCTTTACAAACCATCCAAACAGTCAAGGGTTCCACTGACATCGACTTTTGGGTTGGTGAAACCGGTTGGCCAACTGAAGGTTCCAACTTTGGTTCCTCTGTTCCAAGTGTTGATAACGCTGCTACTTTCTGGCAACAAGGTGTTTGTGCAATGAGAGGTTGGGGTGTTAACACTTTCGTCTTTGAAGCATTTGATGAATCTTGGAAACCAGAAACTTCTGGTTCCTCCGTTGAACCTCATTGGGGTGTCTACACTGATCAATCACAATTAAAATACTCATTAGACTGTTCTTTCTAATCATATATATAACCTTATACCTTATAACCATTTTATTTTGATATCCGTTTGTTTTTATCGTATCTTATACTCTATTTTATATTACTTTATATTTTCTAAAAAAAACTTGAAATAATATATTAAATTAAATTTGAAAAAATCCTTTATAAATAAATAATACCAAAAGAAAACAGGTAAGATTTCTTTCTTTCTGTCTTTCTTTCTTTCTATGTTTCTACTTACTTACTTGTGTACTATGCAGCCTCTAATTGCATCCTCTTCTTCTGTCTTCTCGCAAGAATACTAGCATCATTCATGTTCAACTGGAACCCATTGTTCACCGGTGTCGCCACACTAGGTGCTGTAAATGGCAATCCGCTCACAACCCCTTCATCATCCTCATCTTCTTCAACAATATCATCAACTGTGCCTGCACCGCCACTTGCATTTCCAACACCGTTTCCTGTTCTACCTTCTTCGTGAATTCTATGCGCTGCAATCGACATATCATACATGTCTTTCATCGCCATAACTTCCGGTGTAAACATACCCTTATTATGTCTTCTTTTCTTCTGTTTCGATCCAACTAATCCGACCTGGTTTGATGTTCGGAAATCTTGTCCAACAGGTGCAGGTTCGAGTAAATGTTCCAACATTGGAATAGCATTCATAACATTATTACCACCTTCATTATCAGTGAGATTAATCGCACGATCAAACCGTTTCAATTCTGTTCCAAAGTCAACATCTTTCAAATCAAATACATCCTCATCCTCATCCTCATCCTCATCCTCATCCTCATCCTCATCCCCATCCTCATCCTCATCCTCATCCTCATCCTCCTTATCCTCATTGTCTGAATCGCTTTCATTTCTACTGCTCATTAATGAATCGTCATGATTACCAGTACCAACACTATTATCATCATTCACAGATCCGCATACCTTCATATTTATTAGAGAACTCGAATATGATGGTGATATTTCATTTATGCCTTTTCCATTCGACTCGTTTAATCCCGGCATACCTGATGTTTGACGTTTAATACCAATACTAACCATATCATCATTAAGAAATGTCATTGATCTAGAAGGCTCGGGCACTGAACTACCCATTTCTTCTTGCTGTTGCTGTTGTTGGCTTCTTTGTGGAACATTCTCTGACTTGTTCAAAAACTCCAAAATCCATGGATCCCTCAAAAACTCTTGAACTGTGTACCGCTGAAGGGGATTAACCGTTAATAACTTAGACACACAATTCTTTGCACCGCTTGAAATCTCATCCCACCATGGACTTAAAAACTTGAATTCACCCCGAGCAACAGTTCTAGTTAACTCTTCAACTGAATCATTGAAAAATGGCGGGAATCCACATAACAAAATATATAAAACACATCCTAGTGCCCACATATCAACTTCTTTACTATATCTCATATCCCTCACAATTTCCGGTGCCGTATAACCAATCGTACCACATGGTGTCTTCAACGAATTCTCATTCTTTAATGATATTTGTTTAGATAATCCAAAATCTCCAATTTTAATCAGTCCAATTCCACCACCACCATAATTCATCAAGAATTTACCTTCATCCAACTTGACCTTTGGATCATCTGATTTCCTTAATTTCGAATATCTAGTTTGTGCATCTTCCTTTATAACTTTAATTGGTTTAAAAAATATATTTTCCGGTTTTAAATCTCTATGAACAATACCAACATGTTCATGCATATATAACAGAGCTTCAGCAACTTGAATTATAACATGTCTTGATAAATCTTCACTAAAATATGTATATTTAACAATTTGGTTGAAAAGTTCTCCACCACTTACAATTTCCTGGATAATGTAATAATAGTCATTATTTTCAACAAATTCATGTAATTTCACAATATTTGGATGATTTAATTGTTTCATTATATTAACTTCCTTCAAAACACTGTTTCTTTGCTTTTCATCTAACTGATACTTCTTAATCACCTTAATTGCAACCCTTTCGTTGGTTACTTTGTTAACTGCTGAATAAACAACTGAAAATGCTCCTTCACCTAATTTTTTACCCATTTCGTACTTTTCAATACTTTTTCTACTGGCATCTCTACGATTTCGTTCATCAATGCTTTCTTGTTTGACTAAATTCTCAGCAACAGGTTTGAATTCTTCAACATGATGATGTCCTTGATGATGATGTTGCTTTTCAGAATCCGTTTTCGGTACATTTTCAGCAACCTTCACATTGGGAGTCACACCTTCGGCAGCCTGTCTACCATGTCTAATAATATGTCTAATACTCTATAAAAAAAGAAAACTGCATGGTGTTATCGTTGTATAAATGTTAGTATTTTGCTCTCCCTTAAGGGCTATGCAGACAACCACGTGATGTGACGCTGCCGTTTTAACCGTTCGAATGTCCTGTGTATACATACGTTCAGCATTTCCAGTTGTGTGCTGTCTCTCCGACCAAAAAATGAACACACAAAGAAATAACTTGGTGAACCACGGGCAAACAGAGAGATAAAATTACAATGTATACATGTTAATACCAAAACCAAAAAAATCACCACTTTTGTCAATTAGACACTTTTAGAGATTGAGTGAAATCAGTTCAGCCGCATTTTGAGGATTCCGAATGCGGTAATTGTTAATTTCCAACATGAATTTGTAATGTGATGAATTGGGGTCTTCTTTCCTTTTTACATGCACATCATGGAGTACCGCATCGACACCGCCAGCGTGAATGTGGACACATTGCCGTTGTTCAGATACAGCAGGCCGTATGTGGTGAGCACAGATCTGGACTCAGTGGAGATTGTCAATCACCAATTTCCAATGGCGTTGGACACACCAATTGAATTGAGCGATACACAGGTCGACATGCTGCGAGATCAACTGTTCATTGATGGGAATGACACGTTTCACTTGGACTATAATGTTGAAATTAGACCCAAGAAACCCGTACAGAATGCAGATTCTTTGTGTTTCCAATACAGACACAATAAATTACTACCTATTTTCAAAATGTTCTATAATTCACAATTTCATGACTTAATATCGATATTGTGTTTCTTTTTCACCAGTTCTAAAATCTCTTCAAATATATTTACATTGAATACATTCCATATGAAAGATTTAAGACTCGAGTTGGTTAACAATAATCAACTTTCCATCAATTTTGTATTCGAATATTCAATATCTATAAAACAATTGATTTATTTATATTTACAACCCGATATACTGTCTAAGTTGAATACATTGATAGAATTACTATACCTACCAAACCCAACACAATACCAATGCTCGTGTAATCAATTCACAGCACCACCCACAGTTTCAACCTTTTACTCTTTAATTACAGACAACACAAATAAATACTATAACGATCCTACAAAAACACTTGTCAATATACCAAGCATTGACAAAATATTGTTGCCATTTCAAATAGATTCTGTTCAATGGATGTTGAATCATGAAGGTATACAATTGGACGTTATAAATGGTGAAGTCAAAATAAGTCCTCTATTGTGTGTTCAAAATCCTGATGATGAAAAAATATCGGAAATTTTAGACACATATGCACCTGGATGGACAAGACTGACAAAAGATGGATCTGATATCTGGTTTAATCCATACTGTGGATCGATTTGTACTTCTCCTTTTGTTAAAAAATTTTTGGAACAAAATAATTATGTTAAATCTTCAGCCAAAGGGTTTTTATGTGAGGAAATGGGATTGGGGAAAACATTAGAAATTACAACATTAATCAAGCTAAATCCAAGATTGAATATTTCCCCTGATTTAAAGCCTGAGTTGTTAGATCCATTGAGGAAAATTAAAGAGTCAAAAACTACATTGATTTTATGTCCTGAGACCATTATAAATCAATGGTACGATGAAATTGTTTCAACTTGTACTGAATTATCAGTTTATATTTATAAAGGAATTTCAATCTTAGAAAATGAGGATTCATTACAAACACCCAATCGAGTTGCAAACAAATTAAATGAATATGATATTGTATTAACAAGTTACAGTTTGTTATCAAAAGAATTGGATCGTGCAATTTTTAGACCAACAACGAGACCAAAACGTGCTAGTGTTGGTTATGAACGAATTGATTATTCATCACCATTAATGTTATTAGAATTTCATAGGTTGATATTGGATGAAGCACAATTAGCATCGATTTCAATTTCTAGAGTTGCATATTTTTCAAGAATCATACCAAGACTTCATACTTGGTGTGTTTCAGGTACGTTAATTAGAAAGAATTTACAAGATTTAAACTCACTGATTAAATCAGAAAGAATGTATCCATTAGATAGATTGAATCTAAATGAATGGAATAATGTGCCACGGCATTTATTTGACAGAATATTTAAAAATATTTGTATTCGACACACCAAGGAAATGGTAGGCACACAAGTTAATTTACCAAAACAAAAACGAGTTATGTTAAGATCTCCCTTCAGTACAATCGAAAGTGACAACTATGAAAATCTATTTAATGCATTCTTACAACAAGTAGGATTAAATCAGAATGGTGAGCCTACGGTTGAAGGTTTTGATTATGAAAGGAGTAGACAAGGTATGAGAACGTGGAGTAGTAAATTAAGAATGATTTGTAATCATGCAATGTTAACTGGTAATCAATTACGGAAAAATATGTTTCAAGAAAACAATCTAAATTTACAAAATAATAAGAAAAAAGATTCCGATTTTATTATTGGTACATTAGATGATGTTTTAGATGATTTGATTAATAATAATGAATTAGAATCGAGTGCATGTTTTAGTAATTACATTAGAAACTATATTAAAAAGGGTAAAATAAATGAATTTTTAAGAGATCCAGAAAAATCGGTCATTATTTTCAATTCAATAATAACTGAACTAAATGAAAAAATTGAATTTTATAAAATCTGTCAAAAACAATCCAAAAATAATGAAAGAAAAAAGGTATGGAATTTAAGAATTAGAAATCTGCTTGAATGTCTACATCAATCATGCTTTATGTTGGCGTCGGCACATTATCAACATTATAGGCCAATGAGACCATTACCTGCTAATTTCACTGATTTGATAGACAGTACTAAAGAAGATGATCATGATGATGCTGATAAGGCTGTTGATATTGAAACGCTTAATGATGATGAGCGTAAACATCATGAATTAGAAACATTTTATTATTCAAAAGCGGATGAAATTTTAAACATATTGTTGGATGAACCATTAAAGAAAACATCAGAGATGATTGAGAAATTGAACAAGCTATATTCGAGTTTTGAAATTTATGAGGTTAATGAAATCCCATGTATGAAAACAATTGAAGTAGATGAAGAGGAGGAGTATAAAGTTAAGTTTGAAAAATCGAGTTTTAACTTACCGTTAGTTTCTAAATATTTCCCAGATTTGTCAGATGAGTTTGATGAGCATTCCGCTACATTAGGTATAACTTTTATTTTAAATAGGGCAAAGGAATCGATATTACAGTTGAATGAGCAATCAACAATTATAAACTATTGGTTTATGAAGTTATATGAGTTCCAGAAAATCCCTGTTGTCAAAGAAGATGCGGATAAAACTGGTGAAGAATACAAATCATATCTATTGTTACAAGAGCAATCACAAGGGTATATTGATCAAATACAATTGATATTAGATGATAGAGAGAAGGCAATCAATTCAACAGAGGATTCGTTATCAAATAATAAATCCAAATTACAAAGAGTTTTCATACCGCCTGTAATTACGAACAATAATAATTCATTAAATGATGAGCTTGAAAAATTACGAAAGTATTTGATACCTCAAGGTACATTGAATGCAAGGTATTCATTCCACACATCTATTTTGGAGTTGGTTGGAGAGTTACAGGAATATTCGACGACAAGTTTAGAATATGAACGATTAGATGAATTGATCATAATATTAAAGAATGAATTGAAAGTTCAATTAAAAAATGTTAGGGATATGAGAAATAAAATATTTGAAGTTTTCAATGATACGTTTAATTCTAAAATTTCATATTTTAAATCATTACAAATTAGATCTGATAGTTTAGTTAATTATTCACCTGAAAAGATAGGTTCGAGTCCTAAATATGTTGCGCTAATGGAGCTTGAAACTTTAGAAAAGGAAATTAAGGTTGATGAGAATAAAATGCAATCATTATCAGCGAGATTAAATTATTTAAAATCTCTTAATACACAACGTGAAACAGATGGTAATGATGACAATCTGAAGGACGATTCATGTGTTATTTGTAGATATACCATTTTAGTTGGTACATTGACACCATGTGGACATAAATATTGTCGTGACTGTTTAAACGAATGGATGAAAACCAAAAAAGTGTGCCCAATTTGTCAAAAGAAATTAAAAATTGAATCTTTATATAACTTTACGTATTCAAGAGGTGGGTTAAAGGGTGAAGTTGTTGAATCATTACATGAAAACAAAGAAGAAGTCGTAGTTAAAGAAAACAATGATGAAAAAGAATTAGGTGATGAGGACAAAGGTGATGACAATGATGACGATGATGATGATAATGATGATGATGATTTAGATGATGAAAGGCTCAAATTGTTACGAAATAGAAGATTGTTTGAAAAGGACATGGACTTTGTTTACCAAGGATTACCAACCAGTGAACTACGGGAAATTTCAAATATTAAGTTAAAGAGAAGTTATGGTACAAAAGTAGATATGATTATTAGACAAGTTAAATATTTAATTTCCAAAAATGATAGGATTCAAATTTTAATATTTTCACAATGGAATTTATTTTTATTATTGTTAGGTAAAGCAATGAAGTTTGAAGACATTAATTTCCGTAGTTGGATGGATCAAAAAATTACCAATAATCATAACAATAAACTCAAACAAGATATAATTGATTTCAAAAAAGATTCAACAATCAGCTGTTTCTTATTGAATACAGTTGCACAAGCTGCTGGATTAACATTTACAAATGCATCGCATGTTTTCTTATGTGAACCAATTGTTAATTTATCATTCGAACTTCAAGCAATTAATCGTATCCATAGAATTGGACAAACAAAGGAAACCACGGTTTGGAACTTTATTATTGAAGGTACAATTGAAGAAAGTATTGCGTATTTAGGAACGAAGAAAAGAATTCAATCTGCGAAGATTCGTACGAATGAAGGCAAAATTGAAGAAATTGATGACAATATTTTAGAAGCAAAAGAATTAACAAAAGTTAATGATATTAGTAAAACTGAAGGTGAAGTTATTGGAGATGATGATTTGTGGGCAGCATTTTTTGCAGCTAAATCAGTGAAGGTTATCGATAGTACATTTAAATAGGATTAAATAAACATTTGTGTATGTATTTATATATATAAAAATATACGATCATAATGGTAAATATTGGGTTTCATCAGTTGTTGAAAAAATACGACCATCATCAATTAATTTATTTATACCTTCTTCGATACTATTCATAGGTAGACCAAGTTCTTGAGACATGAATTGCATTGGAACACCATCACTCATTGCTTGACTATGTTGTTTGATAAAATTCAGTAGACGATCAGGAAGGGAAATATTTTTATTGTTGGTATTAGATGCAGCATTGTTGTTATGGTCATTACCGTCAGAGACAAATAATGATTCAGCCTTAACGTTACCTCCTGCTGAGGGCGGTAGTGAAGAACCATTCTTTTTCATTAGGAAATGTTTTGCAACATTCAATAAATGGTAAGGAACTTCGTTGAAATTTGTGATCTTTGACATTTTTTGAGGCGTTAGTTGAATCTTGTTGTTAAATTCTTTAATTGTTGCAACAACTTCGACATATTCAATAGTTGAAAATTTTGGTTCTTTAAAATTGGAATTTGAAACATCATCGTTGTTATTGTCATCATTACCCATGTTTTGAGTTTCAGAAGTATCGTTTTCCCATACTCTAACAGAAATGGAACCAGTACCATCCTCTAATTTATAATAAGTAAAAGTTTCATTTTGATCATCAATTTCTCTAATAACACCAATGAATCGCACGTAAGATAACTCCACACCATGACTGAAAAAGGAACCATCATGGCCACCTTCGATGGCAATATCATTTAGCATTTTGATGGTCACAGGAACGATGAATTGTCTTGCATAAGCTGGTCTATCGCTTTGACTTTGAGAGAAACTACCAGATCCGGCACCATTATCAAAACCGCCTTCGAGATGGCCGCCGGAATCCATGCCACCGTAACTGCCATAACCTGTTCCGTCGTTATAGGGATTAAAACCACTCATGATGTATATATTCTTGTTTAGATGAAGACTTGTAGCAAAAAAACAGGAAAAAAACAGATACACAATTATCTATACATACATAGAAATTGCCATCTTGTTTGATATATATCCTACACGCGTTGGATACGCGTAAATGATACTTGGTAAAAGAAAATGAAAAAATTTAAGCCCGATGCGGGGCTCGAACCCGCAGCCTTTTGATTGCACTACTCTCGTAGTAGTCTTAAGAGTCAAACGCTCTACCGATTGAGCTAACCAGGCTTAAAGAAGAAGTTCCGATACCGGGAGTCGAACCCGGGTCTGCCCGGTGAAAGCGGACCGTGATAGCCGTTACACTATATCGGAATTTGTTGAAAGAATAATTCTTCGTGTAATCATATTGTTCTATCATAATATTGTCACGTGACCCCGAATTAAAAATTTTTATTTTGTTCAATATACATTAATCAAAATTTTCAGGTCTTCTAAATTTTTAGATTTAAAACAATATATTACTAAAAGTCGAGGTTTGATTATGTAATAAAAAAAACAGGAAACAAAGTGGAAAAATCACGTGTGCGTTTAGGGATGTATACTCTACTATGGATATCATTATGACTAATGCGTTAACCTACAAACATACATGCTACGCCCAAGAGACACTTCTGGATGTGGTGGTGGTGGTGGTGGCGGTGGTGGACGTGGCGGTGGAGGTGCACTCTTCTCATCCCCATCTCCACCTACACCCGTGCACCTCTCCACAGTCGTGGCTCGTACCGCCGGAGAAAAGCAATGTCACGTGCGCTCTGTTGTCGTTTTTCCGCACAATGGCCTTATCGCCCTTATCTGCCCTGCGTGCTTTTAATAGTCATGCGAACAACAAATTTGCTCTCGCTCCGTTTATAAGATGAGCATTTGCCACCCAGATGGCCTGTATGTGACTGATGATGACACCTACCCTCTTTTTTTTGTTTGATCACTACTCTTCTACCACCTCTCTTACCCCAACCCCCAACCCC
>JAJMSE010000117.1:0-15162 GCA_030558305.1 Pichia phayaonensis
TTCGAATAAGGGTTGCTTAGTTGAACAATAACTAATCAATCCACGTTGCCCACCAGCGCATAGTTGATTGCTATAACCGTATATTAGTAAATTGTATCTTAGTTCGTTTTCTTACAAAGATTCAATAATTAGTTTCCTATTAAGCAAGTATGGAAAACTTATTTACATACATTAATAAATTCCTTGTTAGCTCAGTCGGTAGAGCGTTCGGCTTTTAAGAATTCTTTAAGAAGTCGACCGAAATGTCCAGGGTTCGAGCCCCTGATAAGGAGTTTTACTAATATTTTTTTATTTTTTACTTTCACTTATCATTAAGTTTAGAGTTATTCTTTTTACTGTTTATCATTCTAATATGCAAGTATGATTTATTAAACGAAGAATAAGGTATTTAATTTTATATAATGTTTATATAGTATTGCTGAATAAAGATTTAATTTTTGAAAGGGAGAATCACCAACCATCACCCCAACCATCATCATCATCACCAACTATTGGCTCAACAGTTAAATTTAACTTAGTTACTGGCTTCTTTTTACCTAAAACCAACGTCTTCTTGGAACTTGACGTGGACCCTGCATTTGAAGCTAAATTATTTCTACTTGACGTTAATCCAAAACTGGACTTTGTAACATTTACAGGTTTCGTAGCTTCTTTAGGTCTAGTAGAAGATGTCGAGACTGGTCTAACCTGTTCTTCATCCTCATCATCGAACGCCCAACCATCATCTGCTTCGGTATCATCAAATTCTAAATCATCATTAACTATGTTATCTGTTGAGTTTTGTTTTGAGGAACTAAAATTCATACTATTCATACGTGATTCTGGGAATGGAGTACCTGACGGCGTACTCAATGTAGAAATTGAACCGATTATTGAAGCACCTAAGTTTTCTAATGATATACTATCAAGTAAGTTATTCAAATTTGAAACATCATTTTGAATATGATCATCTTCTTCGTTATGAGCTAAGGTAGCTGCGGCATCTTTAATTTTTTTCATATATAATTCAAGTGCTTTCTCAGCTTCCTCTCTAATAACACTAGATTTATCAAGTAATGCAGGCGAAAGTGATGATAATACCTTTGAACAACAAATTTCAGGCATGAAATAATCAATACTTGATTCAAATCCACGAATTGCACATAATCTGGTAACATAATCAGGATCTTTAAGTGCTTTACCAAATGCTGTGATTAAAACTCCAATACGTGTAGTGGATTGCATTTTTTCAGAAATACGGGTAAGACAAATAACAGTATTTGCTCTTAGTTTTGGATCGGAATCTGTTTGTAATTTTGCTAAATAACGTAAAAGATCATTATTTAACTGTCTATCTGTAATTTTATCCATAATATATGAAATTGTCAATAATGTTTCGGTACGAACTGTCAAATCGGTATCTTGAAATCCACTCACTAAATTTGGGTAAATTTTATCTTGAACTTCGTATTTGGTAATTTGATCAATCACGTTTGGCAAAACTTTTAGTAAAATTGTACGTATTGCACGATCAGCTAATGTAAATGCATGAAGAAAAACAGGTTTAAAGAATAACTCAAAAGATTTTGATGATTTATCAGATTTATTGAAGATTAAATACATTAAATAAATCAGGATTGTTTGGATATTGTTTTCATTTGTTGATGCGAGTTCAAAAGTTTTCCTTAATTCAGGTAAAACCTTAAACTCTAAAAATTGTATTGGAAGGCTATCTGAAATCAATGCTTTGAATATTTCTAATTTTTCGCCAATAGCTAGCAATGTAATTTGTGCAAATTTTGAATATGCATTAATTCCAGGAGTTGAAAAATAAGAGCTGATTCCATTATTTAAAAACTGTTCAGATGTTATTCTTAATCCAATACTTGGAGCAGAAAGTTTATTAACCGGGAGACCTTGAAGATTAGATGATCTCGAGAGATCTGCAGCATTAGGCTGTTTATTGGTAAATATCTGATATACTATTGATCCTAATAAATATGAATCAAACTTGATTCCCTTTATACCATTTAGTTGATTTCTAAAACATTCCGATCCCGAGCTTTCAAACTCGGGTGGAATAATAGATCCATGAGATGAATTTAATGATGTATATTGTGAATAAAGCAATGCAAAATCAGGTGAATTATCTCTATAATTAATTGAAAATTCAAAGCCTCCAATTTTCCATTCACCTGAATCAGTGACATATACATTTTCAAGCCTTAAATTACCATGTATACTTGAGCCTTCAATATTTATAAATTTTAAACCAACAGCAAGTTGATATATACCCAAAAGCCTAGATTCAATTGAAAATTCATCCATAACTTCCTGTAGCGGACGTGCACGTTCAGTAATCAAATATATATTTTTGTCTGATTCAATTATTTCCACAATTGCTAAAATCCCTGGTAGTAATGATAAAGCACGATGTCTTTTGATTGCATTTTTAATTAGAGAAACATACCTAGAATTTAGCGGGTTTTGTAAATCAAATTCAAAGATCGTAACTGGCATAGAATCTTTGTCAGAGACACCTTCATATACAGTCCATAAAAGACTAGAGTTTGGATTGTTTGCCTGTGCAGGTTGTATAACATTACCAAAAGTATAGGGGATGGAAGTTCCTGTCAAGGAGCCCAAAGTCTTAGCTAAAAAGTTCATCACTAGTTACTGCAGAACCTATGTACACACCTCCTCGAGCTGCATTCAAAAGAAAGAAAAAGAACAAGCAATAATATAATAAGTCGAACACCAATCCCACCTGCCTGTTGATCTACTGTATCTTCCTAAATGAGAAATTCCCATGTCGTGGCACGTCGCTTCCTGAAAAACAAAAATTCATGTTGTAGACAGTAGACGGTACCCGTCGGCGACGATCGACGCTCCTGTTTGGCAAAAGTTGGCTGCATCAATTTTGAAAAGCGAGTGGTTGTTTCCTTGAACAGATTTGAAATTATTAGGCACGATAGTAATCTTGGGTGTAGAATCCTACCGATTTAGTAATTTCCCCATACAGAACCATAGAATCCTTTTATAGTGAATATAACTATTTACAATGGTATGTGTTCAATTGCCCGTGTGATGGGATTAGAAATTCCATTTATAATTGACTACATGAATTTTCCCAATTTCAACGAATAGATATAGATAGTCATTTTCGAAGAACGTTTTGCAGTTGTATATCAACCCAAAGTGTGTATGATTGACACTTTTGTATCGACATGTTCACTGATTTACAAAAATTCCGAATAAGATGGTAAACTATCTTTTTTCTAGTGATAATTGAGTACTAACATTTTAATTTTGTTCATTTTTTTATCTATTATAGGCAGGAGCATTAGAAAACGCACGTAAAACACTTAAGAATCTTTCACTTGATGATGAAGATGAATCATTATATGGTCAAATTTATTCCGTTTCAGGTCCTGTTGTTATTGCAGAAAATATGATTGGTTGTGCCATGTATGAATTAGTCAAAGTTGGTCATGATAATTTAATTGGTGAAGTTATTAGAATTGATGCAGACAAAGCAACTATCCAAGTTTATGAAGAAACTGCAGGTATTACTGTTGGTGATCCAGTTTTAAGAACTGGTAAACCATTATCTGTTGAATTAGGTCCTGGTTTAATGGAAACCATTTACGATGGTATTCAAAGACCTTTAAAGGCAATTAAGGAAAACTCTCAATCCATTTACATTCCAAGAGGTGTTGACGCTCCAGCATTATCTAGAACAGTTAAATATGATTTCACTCCAAGTGATCTGCAAGTTGGTGACCATATTACCGGAGGTGATATTTTCGGTACAGCCTTTGAAAACTCTTTACTTTCTGAACATAAAATCTTATTACCACCAAGAGCAAGGGGTACCATTGTCTCGATTGCAGCTGCTGGCTCATATACTGTTGATGAACCAATACTAGAGGTTGAATACGAAGGTGTTGTATCCAAATATTCCATGATGCACACTTGGCCTGTCAGAGTGCCAAGACCTGTGGCATCTAAATTATCTGCAAATTACCCACTTTTAACAGGTCAAAGAGTCTTAGATGCACTTTTCCCATGTGTTCAAGGTGGTACTACTTGTATTCCAGGTGCGTTCGGTTGTGGTAAGACAGTTATTTCACAATCTTTGTCCAAATATTCTAACTCAGATGTTATTATTTACTGTGGTTGTGGTATGTATACAATTGAATTCCAATGTGAATTAGAAATTTCCTTTTTCAATAATGACATGGAACTTACTTCTTTGACAATTATTGGTCAATTGATAACTATACTTAATCAATGGAAAAATCTTTGTCAAGCTTTCTTTCACTATTTTAATATCCATACATTATCAAATAAGTTTCTGTTTTATTTTACTTTTTTATTTTCTTATTTTATGAATTATTGAATACTAACATTTTTTTTCACTATTATTAATTTTTTTGTTACAGGTGAAAGAGGTAATGAAATGGCGGAAGTTTTGATGGAATTCCCTGAATTATTTACTGAAATAAGTGGTAAAAAGGAACCAATTATGAAGAGAACAACTTTAGTTGCAAATACTTCTAATATGCCGGTTGCTGCAAGAGAAGCTTCCATTTACACCAGTATCACTTTAGCTGAATATTTCAGAGACCAAGGTAAGAATGTTTCCATGATTGCTGATTCATCTTCTAGATGGGCTGAAGCTTTAAGAGAAATTTCTGGTAGATTAGGTGAAATGCCTGCCGACCAAGGTTTTCCTGCCTACTTAGGTGCTAAGTTGGCTTCTTTCTATGAAAGAGCTGGTAAGTCTATTGCTTTAGGTTCTCCAAACAGAGAAGGTTCAGTTTCCATTGTTGCTGCTGTCTCTCCAGCTGGTGGTGATTTCTCAGATCCTGTTACCACTTCCACTTTAGGTATTACACAAGTTTTCTGGGGTTTAGACAAAAAATTAGCTCAAAGAAAACATTTCCCATCTATTAATACTGCAATTTCCTATTCCAAATATACTAATGTTTTAAATAAATTCTATGATCAAAGTTATCCAGAATTTGCTTCATTAAGAGATAAGATTAAGGAAATTTTATCAACTGCTGAAGAATTAGAACAAGTTGTTCAATTAGTTGGTAAATCTGCTCTTTCTGATTCTGATAAGATTGTCTTAGATGTTTCAACTTTAATTAAAGAAGATTTCTTACAACAAAATGGTTACTCCACCTATGATGCGTTCTGTCCAATTTGGAAAACTTATGATATGATGCGTACTTTTGTTTCTTACTATGATGAAGCTCAGAAAGCTGTTGCAAGTGGTGCTCAGTGGTCAAAATTAGCTGAATCAACTTCTGATGTTAAACACGCAGTTTCATCAGCAAAGTTCTTAGAACCAAGTAGAGGAGAAGCTGAATTAAAGACCGAATTTAATAAATTACTCACAACAATTTCAGATCGTTTCCAAGAAGCTTCTGAATAATTTTATTAATTTTCTTTTTTCATCGTTTTGTGTTTCATTAATTAAACTACCATATTATCGTTACCTTATTTTTGTTTTTCGGCTCCTTTTCATAAATGTTTACCGTTTCTATTAAATTTTTATGAAATAAACCTAACCAAGTAGTCTGTTAGGTTCATTTTAGTTGTTTAAATTAAAAACTAATCTTTTAACAATTGCTGTAGAGTTATCGCTTTCCCAATTTTTTCTTTTGTTATTTTCGAAAGAAGTATACAAAGAGCTGTTAAAGCTGGAATTTCCACTCAAACGGCAGCCAGAAGTTCATAAGTTTATTCTTTACAAGTAGCCGCATTAATGTCCTTATTAGAAAGTGTCTATAAAATTCATAAAGTTTACTCAAATGTTTTGTTAAATTTAAACCTATGCCTTATCAAGTTGTGGTGATGCTTCGTTATTACCTAATTTTAAAAGTTTTAGGAAAACATCACTTCCATAACCGTCAACAGCATTCATTTCAAGAGTACCGTTCCAATAATCAGTGTAAACCTTACACATTGGCAATGAAACACCTAATGTATATTTGAAAGGTCTTGATGCAAGTGATTTAAGCATTGATTTTTGATTTTGTTCACCACTCATTTCCATTTGTCCAAGGTTGTTCAAAACTCCTGTTAATTTATCAGGGGTTTTTAATCTATGCTGAGAATTCTTTTGGAAATATTGATGTTCAACGATCGGTAGTCTGGTTGGTAAATTAAGTCCTGGCAGCAAATAAAAATTTTCTAGATTTATTTTTGCCTGTTCAGGCGACCTTGCGAATGACCATACTGAATCAATTTTATCTAATGGCAATCCACCACCTTGATCGGAAAATTTAAACGTCATTTCATATTTGCTATTTGTTATATCAACAATAACTGGCGGTGGTTCTAGATTATGGAAATCTGGATCTTTTTCATGGAGCTTGATGAATTGCTCAATGGTTGATCTAAGTGAATTTCTTAAAATTTCCGTGAAAATGTAGTTTAAATGGTTTGTCATGAATTGGAACTTAAAATCTTCACCCCTAATTTCAAGCTTTGGCATTTTTAAATTTGGGTATAAACTTTGTAAAAATATAATAATTAAATCATAAGAGTCTTGCAAATGTCTATGTGGTGAGCAATAGTGAAATGCTTCACCAATATAATCAACTGGTTTGATATCATTGTCAATTTGACATGATCCCGATTTTAACGATTGTAATGAATCCATATATGCCTCTGACATTGAAATGTGTTGATCCATTATGACTCTTCTACTCATTCTAGATCTAAGCATCGATGACATAAAACTATCCAATTCAGTTCTATCCATCATCTCTAGTATTGAAATTTCTAAGGCACCCATCATTAAATGAGGTAAAACAATCAAATGATCGTCTAGCATATTGTGAACAAATTCACAAAACCTTTCATTATCTTCTAATGTTTTAATTTTTCCAACTTTTCTGAAAGCGTTAAAACAATGATAATATGATTGATAAACTTGATTTATATGATGATTACCGGTAATTTCATAAGGTAAACTTTGTAACTCTTTGATTTTTATACTTAATCTAGTTGGTAATTCGGTCCTAACAAAATTGGCACTTGCTAACAATTTATCATTAGTCATCCTCCTACCGAAGTTTGCTAAATGACGAAGTGTAACGGGATGTACCGGTTTTTCAGCCCATGAGTCCAGAATCGAATTTTGATAAAAATGTTGTTCGTTCAAAATCAACGATCCTTCACTGAATGGTTGAAGAAGGGAAATATTGCTTGCAAGTTCAGACAGTGAACTTTTTGTCAAGGTTTTAACTGGTTGTTTTATCATTGTAATGGGGTTATTTCTTATAAAAGTAGCTGAAATAATAACAGTATATAGAAGAAAAAAGAAAAATATTGATGCTGTCAACGTACGTTATCGCCAAAATTTCAAAGATTTCAAAGATTACGGATTGTGAAGGAAATAGTCACCGGTTTCTACAACTTCTCTCTCTTCTAAGTCAGTTACTTCAATGCCAAGGACATAACAGGAAAGTCACAGTATCTATGCCTCAGTGCCATTATTAAGCCCATATAAAACGAACACATTACAAAAATTCCACGGAATTTTTAGAGCCCCATAATACTGATATCGTCTGCACCTTCCTAATCTGGCATGCCCCCCATAACTGATAAATTTTGTTAAATAGTTTGGTAATTGCCTGAATAACTTCAAGGTTCTCCTTCCTCTTTCTTGCATTTTTGTGTAACCAAAGAAATGCAATTTCCAATATCTACTCTCCTTGTTACGTTTTTATCACTTGCAAATGCAAATTTTATTCCACAAGAATTTGTTGGAATTCTTCACTCTGCAAATAATGTTAATGAAATTTCAACTCCAGACACTTTCATAGATACAATTTTTGGTGATTTAATTAATACAGAAGAAATCACATTAAGGAAAAATCAATTGTTACAAGAGGATGTTTTGAAACATGATGGCACACTTTCGACATTCGAACATCATAATTATTATAAATCTAATAAAGTTAAATTTCCAAATAAAGATGACGTTTCTGATATAATCGAAGGCACTGAACTTTATGCAGGTATAGTTTCGTTTGCACATTTGCCAATTGCGAAGTGTTTTGGGAATTATGATGATGAAATAGATATCGCAATTCTTGGTGCACCATTTGATTCCGGTGTTTCTTATGCACCAGGTGCAAGATTTGGACCAAATGGTGTTAGAGAAGGTTCAAGAAGATTATTTGGTGGCGTTTCCCCAATTAGGGGCAATACTAAATCCTCCAAGCTTTACAAATTACCGATTTATGACACTGGTTTAAAATTGGTTGATTGTGGTGACGTTCCAATGATCCCATTTGACGCAAGAATTGCACTTGATCAATTATATCGTGGTCAACATGCAATTCACAAACACAATACAACCTCCAAGTCAAAAAATTTCAAAAAGACAAGAGTTCTTGCATTAGGAGGTGATCATACAGTTACTTTGATGAACATTAAAAGTGCTTTTGAAACGTTTAATGATCCAAACTTAAGTGATGGTCTCGCAATTATTCATTTTGATTCTCATATTGATACATGGGATCCAAAAGTATTAGGAGGAGGTGTCACCAAATATGCAAGTTTAAATCATGGTACTTTCTTACATTATGCTGCTGAAGCAGGTTATGTTTCAAAGAATCATTCAGTTCATGTTGGTATTCGTGCACCATTTATTTCAAGCCATGATGAAGATCATGATAAAGAATGTGGTTTTGAAATTATTACATCAAAGGATGTCGATACTTTAACACCAAGGGGTGTTGGTCAAAAAATCAAAAAGATTGTTGGTGATAGACCAGTGTATTTAACTTTTGATTTAGACACTTTTGATGCAGGTATGATTAATTCAGGTACATTGGAAGCCGGAGGTTTGAATTCAAGAGAAATCATGACTATTTTAGATGAACTTGAAGGTATTAATCTAGTCGGTGGTGATGTTGTTGAAGTTGGCACACCACCAAATGCTCTTGGCAACGATATTACAGGATTGCTCGCAGCTCAAGTCATTGATGAATTAATCGGTTTGATGGTTGTAACTGAAGTTTGACTTTTATAATTCTAATTTTGTTTATATTTGTATGGAAGTAAACTTTCATTGGCTAGAAAATTTTATAATAATAATTTAATGTTTTATCGTGTAGAAACCAGGAACATAAATCTCAATATGATTTTTCAATATTTTGAATTTTGCACATCACTAAATGATTCAATTTAGCTATATAATCCTTTAACGTATTAACATTATTTGTTAAGCACTAACCATGCAAAATTCAAATCATACAAAATCTATATCAATATCGTCATTGCTTTCGAGTAATGATGAACCAAAAACTAGTTTGCTACCGCCAATTCCCACACCAGAAAAATCAAGTTCAGTTAATTCAAAACCTATTATTATAAATACAAACCAAACACTACCAATATTGCCAAGCCAACAACATATGAAAATAAGTGGGTCAATGGCTGTTACGAATCTTGTGAATGTGTCACCAATATTAGAACAACAGTCATCAGGTAATTCACACACTATTGGAATCAATACATTATTAAACCCAACCGATACGATCTATCCAACTCAACCAATTAACACTACCGATCATTACAAGAAAGATAAACCCAAAGAAACGACTAAAGAACAAGCGAAAGAAACAGTTAAGGATATAACTAAAGAAACGACCAAAGAACAAGCGAAAGAAACAGTTAAGGATATAACTAAAGAAACAGCTAAAGAAACTTTGCAAAAGCCATCAACAGGTTCGACACTCGATCTTGAAGAAGGCACGAAAGATTTAGAGAAAGATAAACAAGAGAAGGAAAGCGGCCCTATAATAATCAATATTGAAATACCGTTATCTACACATAATGATGTTCATACCGAACATAACTTTTCCAAAATTGTTGAAGAAAAATATGGAACCCAAGCAACAACGTCAAGTAAAGGATTATGGAATTTTGATAATGACTATGCAGATGGAGATGGGGAAGGTGATGTTGATGGGGAGGATGAAGAAGAAGATGATGACGGAGATGATGCCGATTTGGCACCGTTGAATAATAACTCCAACAGTGCTCCCTTATCTACGGATTATGAAGAAGAAGATGAAATTGTTAAAGCATTACGAATTAAATTTACTCCAGGTATGAGTGACATTGAAAAGGAAGGTTTAGTTCTTAAAGAAATTCACCGTAGGAAAATGGTTAACAATAAGCGTATTGGTAAATATGATATTGAAGATCCATTTATTGATGATGAGGAATTAGTCTATGAGGAAGATACTAATACAAATGCTGATGGTTGGTTTATCTGGCATGGAAAATTAGATGTTCAAAAGAAGAAAAAGACGACTGTTCAACCTCCTAAAGGTGAAACATCACAAAGGCCAGGTAGGAAACCATTAAATAAAGGACCAGCATCATTACAAATTAATCCATCTACTCCAACTTCAACTGAAGCCCCAAAAACTGTAGCTTCAGCTTCAACACCAACTCCACTGGCACCAAATGAATCAGTTCTGAAGGGAAAACGTAAATCAGAAGAAATTAACAACTTATTAGTTGCAAAGAAAGCTAAAGTGACACCATCATCAACTAAATCTACGGCTGCACCCATTGCACCATCTAGACCAGATCCTACTCCAAAACTGTCAGCTACTGATCCAAAATCTAATATTATTATCGGTTCGTTTGGATTTTGATGTGGCTGGTGCGTTATATGTGGCGCAGCTGAGTTTAGAAAATTTTCAGTTTTTTATTTTTCAATATGATTGTAAGCTTTTTTATCCAAATAATATTTCATATTGAAGATTTCCCTTTTTTAAGATAAGGAATCAAACACATTTACGATGAAATCACATTGTGGTAGTAGTGTTCTTACATTAGCTGCCATTACAGCAGTTTTTACAACACTTGCAGTTGAATCTGTCCATAAATTTTATTTAAAAGATGGATCATTTACATTATTGGATTACATACGAAACATTTTAACATTTGATAAATCATCAACGGCAGTTGTTCCAGAGACAATCACCATTTCAAATAAATTATCAGTCAATCAAACTAATAGTGGTTTTGTTAGAACATCTGAAAATACAGTGAAACATATTCCACAACAATATTCGGAAGATTTAATTATGGAGCAATTGACTAGAAACTATTCATTCCTTTCAAATGAAGGTATGGAAAAAGTTCGTTCATTGAGAGTCATTGTTGTTGGTGCAGGTGGTGTAGGATCCAATGCAATCATCTCATTAGTTCGTTCAGGTGTTTCACATTTACGTATAATTGATTTTGACCAAGTCTCTTTATCATCACTTAATAGACATGCATGTGCCACATTAAGCGATGTTGGACGTAGTAAAGTTGAATGTTTGGTTGATTTCGTTGGAAAAATTGCACCATGGAGTGAAGCTGAAGGTATCAATGAATTATTCAGCATTGAAAAGGCAGAACGTTTATTATTAAAAATGGAAAATGATTTCAAACCTGACTATGTTGTTGATTGTATTGATAACATTGATACAAAGGTTGATCTGTTGGAATTTTGTTACAATAACAGAATCCCTGTTATTTCTTCAATGGGTGCTGCATGCAAGTCCGATGCAACTAGAATTAACATCGGTGATATTAGCGTTTCAGATGAAGATCCATTAGCACGTACAGTTCGTCGTAGATTAAAGAAGATGGGTATTGCAAATGGTATAACAACAATTTTTAGTGCTGAAAAACCTGATCCACGTAAAGCATCATTATTACCATTGCCTGATGAAGAATTTGAACGTGGAAAAGTTGATGAATTAAGTGCATTGCAGAATTTCCGTGTTAGAATTTTACCAGTCTTAGGTACAATGCCAGGTATGTTTGGATTAGCTATTGCAACTAGAATTGTTACCGATGCAGGTGGATATCCAGTTGAACCAATTGATGGTAAAAATAGATATAAGGTTTACGATTCATTGTTTCAAAGTTTGGCGGGCCAACAAACAAGAGTTGGTATTAAAAATCAACGTACGCCATGGATTTCTTTGAGTGATATACAATATATTTTGGAGGAAGTTTGGAGAGGTAAAAGTCCTGTTAGTGGATTAGCAACTAGATTAACAATTTCACGTTGGTTACCAAATGTAGAATTAGGTACACAAAATGTCGTTGTTTTAACAAAGGAAGAACAAAAGGAACATGAAAGAAGAGTTTTATTAGGTGGTGAGAAACCAGAAGATGTTTATCCACCTGAAGTTATTGAACGTGTTAAACACAGATTTGAAGAAGAGAGATATTATGCAAAATTCAGATAATTACTAATTAGCTAATTTTTATATACAATTGTAAATATTTTAAACACTTTTATAGTTTATAAAGTTTCTATAATTTGGGACCTTTATTAGCTGCTTTGATGATTGCAGCAGTACCAATTTTAAAACCCCATTGTTGTAAACGTTTAACAACCCAAGGTGTTATTGCCGCAGTTAAAGGTAAACGAACAAAAACAAGGGACTTATGAATTGCATAAGCCAATGCAAATTCAGTAACTAACGTTGAAGATTTGCCATCATTTTCTTCTGTTGATTCGGCAGCTTCATTATCATCGTTGGATTTATCAGTGTTATATCCGATCCAAGAAAAAAAGCCATCTTGTATCTCTCTAATTTTATCTTCACCAGCAGAATGAACAACCACAAAACAGATTGGCAAATCAATCAATGAAATACCTAAGTACACACCAAGTGCTGAATAACCATATTGTTGCATCAACTTTTTAATTCCGGTTGCTGGTTTTGGAGGTTTTGCATGTTTTGCAGCTGTTGATTGGAAACGAAATCCCAAATTACGTAAATAGATTGATGAGTATGACTGCGTTTGTCTTGCTGTATTCTTAAATATATTTGAAAACATGGTTGAATGGCAAGCTGGAGGGTATTTACTAAAGAAGAACCAGAAAGTGGATTAAGTGAAACCGTCACCTTTGGATGAAATTTGTTAGGGCGAGAGCATGAATCTTCACACGTAATTTTCCTTTTTCAGGATATCTTTTGCGAAAACGGCAAATAATTCATAAGTCAAGAGTATTAAATTAGGTATAGAAATATAGAAGAGAAAGAGAGAAATGAAGAAATGAAGTAATGAAGAAAAATATCAATTTAAAACTCATACCAGGTTTTAAATGACCAGCACCATTAAAATAATAAATCAATAAATTTGGAAAGAATGTTATGTTAAAAACAAATTTATAATTTCGCCTTAGCTTCTCTACCAACAGTACATTTAATTAAACCATTTGGATCAGATGCTGGGTAGAATAAAACGTTATCATTGGAAAGACCCTTCCATTCTAAGTTGAATAAAATGTAATGTTTGTTTGGTAATGCATAAGAGACATTGTAAACATATGGACAAACGTCTAAAATATCAGAGCACATATTGAACATAGTTGCTTGGACTGATGGAGAATTTTCAAGTGCAAATCTGTCTAAGGTAATCTTTAAAACTTTTGAAACAGTATCATCGAAAATACCTTGATCTGCAAGTCTATAAATATTTTTAATTGAACCAATTTTCTTTGAATCAAAGTTCCAGACACAGTCGATATCAGTAGATAAAATTCTATCATTGGTTGGTTTTAAAGTAGTGTAATCACATTGATTGAAACCAACGAAACCTGCACCAGTTGATTTTAAGACAGTTAAATCTTTTAATGAAGAAGATAATTTGAAATCACCATTTCTTTCATAAGATATATCAGCAATCTTAACATCTTCACCATCTTTCATAAATGAATGATCATGTAACTTACCATTGACTTCATATTTTGTCCATTTATGTTGAATGATATGAACATCAACACCAGAAACATGAGAATATTTTTTAACAAAATGTTCAGCTAGATGAGCAGCAAATCTTTCAATTGGCCAGACATCAGTCTTTCTAGCTTCAACTAAAACGGTGTTCTTGACGGTATCAGTTGGAACAATAGGTGAGTTATCCGCCTTGGTGTAAGAGATATCAAAGTTACCTCTTAATAAAACTCTAACGGTAGCTTCTAAAACTTGTTGCTTTTGAGGATTATATTTATCTTTCTTAACCTTAAGAAATTTAACGTTATCTTTACCGTATGTTGAGTCTTGTAAATAAGCCATTATTACTATTATTGATCCAGAGAGTGTTTTTTATTAGAATTGTTTCTGCAGAAGGAAATATTAAAGAAATACTAAAGAAATACCCAAATCAAGAAAAGGAGTAGTTTGGAAATCCTTCTCTTTTTATACACAAACGCGATTACGCCAGATATCAACCTTTATCTAACCTGTACGGTTCACCGCTAACCAACCAAATGTGTTCCTATCTCACAAAAGCCGCTAAATCGCACCATAACCTTAACAATGATGTTTGACAGCTATTATGTTTGCCTAGATCACTCTCAAAGTATATGCAAATTATGTCAAAGTAATTCGAAATCGAAACATTGAATTGCGGAGATCACCGAAATGAACTGGCACGCCGGATTTCTCCGTGTTCAACAACTCCCAAAACGGAAATTTGGCACGTTGATACCAGTAAACGTTTGTTTGACGTGATAACAACCGTAGACAGTGGGATTAGAAGACTGGAACCTCGATGGAATTGAAACAATATACTATGGATTGCTGAATTGATTGATTCTAGAATAGTATTGGTCTTTTAACAACTAAGAAGACTGATACCCATGTATATATGAATAAATAGCATAACCTACCATAGCAATATTTATACTTCGTAACATTTAAATCGACACAGAATTTGTACTTTTATATAGTGAAGATTACAATGAACGTCTCAAAAACGAAGGTATTAAAAAAAAGATAAAATACATTATAATATAATAAATTAGGTGACATAAGATAGATAAAAAAAATAAAATAAAATAAAAGCAAATAGTAGCATAACATGTCACCAAGTAAAATAACAAACTTTGCATGGAATAAATTAATATAGGTGTAGCAAAAATTCATAAAATAACAAAACATAACATAACATAACATAACATAACATAACATAACATAACATAACATAACATAACATAACATAACATAACATAACATAACATAACATAACATAACATAACATAATATAATACAACATAACATAACCTACAACACAAAAAATAATATAAAATAACAAAACAAAACATAACAAAACATAACAAAA
>JAJMSE010000118.1:0-14801 GCA_030558305.1 Pichia phayaonensis
CCGTTTCTGCCTGTTGCATTCTTCCCTTTCTTTTTTAAATCTATCTGACTCTACTATTTCTTAATCCTATTCTAATCTTCTAATCTTGTAATCTTCTATCTTTCTATAAGTCGAATCCGTGCGCCCATATATATACATACATACATACATACATACATACATACATACATACATACATATATATATATACGATGTCGTCTTTTGAAAATAAACTCGAAAAAAATAACGATATAAACGAACACGTTCTTACAAGATACTCAACAATATCTACGGCCGATGATCTAGGTTCAAGTGCCGCTAATCAATCTTATCTAATCCCTATCAATAAATGTATCGAAATATTCGAAACTGATAAAGTCAATGGTTTATCCGATGAAAAGGTAAAACAATTCTTATCAATCTATGGTCCAAATTCAATTGGTGATGGTTCAAAAGTTTCCATTGTAAATATCTTAGCAAGACAAATCTTTAATGCAATGATTATAGTTTTAATCATCTCAATGATCATTTCTTTTGCTATAAAAGATTGGATTACTGGTGGTGTTATTACTTTTATCATATCTTTAAATGTTGTAATTGGTTCTCATCAAGAATTCAAAGCTGAAAAAACTATGGGTTCTTTAAAAAATTTAAGTTCTCCATCTGCTGTCGTTATTAGAAATGGTTCTGAACAAACTATTGCTTCCGCTGATGTTGTTCCTGGTGATTTAGTAATTGTTAAAGTTGGTGACACAATCCCAGCTGATTTAAGATTAATTGAAACGCATAATTTTGAAACTGATGAAGCTTTATTAACTGGTGAATCTTTACCTGTTGCAAAGGATGCAAATGAATTATATAATCAAGAAATCCCTGTTGGTGATAGATTAAATATTGCTTATTCTTCTTCTACTGTCTCAAAAGGTAGAGCAATTGGTATTGTTGTTCTAACTGGTTTAAATACTGAAATTGGTAAAATTGCAAATGCTTTAAAAGGTGATAATTCAATTATTCAAAAAGTTGAAAATAGAAAAGAAGCAGGTCCAAAAGAATATGCAGATGCTGCACGTCATACCGTTTGGAATACAATTGGTTATATTTTAGGTACTGCTGAAGGTACTCCTCTAAAGAAAAAATTATCTTGGTTAGCAATTTATTTATTTTGGGTTGCAGTTGTTTTCGCAATTGTTGTTATGGCATCTCAAAAATTTAATGTTACAAAAGAAGTTGCTATTTATGCAATTTGTGTTGCTTTATCAATGATTCCTTCATCTTTAGTTGTTGTTTTAACTATTACAATGGCAGTTGGTGCAAAGGAAATGTTGAAAAGAAATGTCATTGTTAGAAGATTTGATGCTTTAGAAAATTTAGGTTCTGTTAATGCCATCTGTTCTGATAAAACTGGTACTTTAACTCAAGGTAGAATGATTGCAAAACAAGTTTATGTTCCAAATTTAGGTACCTTTTCCGTTGAAGATTTTAATGAACCTTTTAATCCAACACTGGGTAAAGTTCTCTTTTGTGAAGCTTCTCCAATTGATATTGATGAAAATTCAACCTTTTTATCATTTGATGAATTTAAGAATAAATTTAAAAATACTGAAAAATATGAATTATTTAATGATTGGTTATTAGCTGCTTCCTTAGCGAATGTTGCAAAAGTTTATGGATCTTTAGATGATGCCGGTAATAAAGATTGGAAGGCAAGAGGTGATCCAACTGAAATTTCAATTCAAGTTTTTGCCTCAAGATTAGGTTATAACAGAGATTTATTAGTTGAAGAAGAGAATAAATTTAATTATTTAGCTGAATTCCCTTTCGATTCATCAATTAAAAGAATGTCTTCAATTTATGTTAATAATGATGATCAAGTTGAAACTATTTATACAAAAGGTGCAGTTGAAAGAATTTTAACTCTGTGTCATACTTGGATGAATCCATTAACTGGTAAAATTGATAAAATGGATGTAAATGCAATTAAATCATTAGAAGATGAAATGAATAAATTATCTTCTAAAGGTTTAAGAGTTTTAGCATTTGCAAAAAAAATTCCAAGTGAACAAAATTTAGGTTTAGAATGGCAACAAGTTGATAGAGATATTATTGAAAGAGATTTACATTTCTTAGGTTTAATTGGTATTTATGATCCTCCAAGACCTGAATCTTTACCATCTGTTAAAATGTGTCATCATGCTGGTATTTCAGTTCATATGGCAACAGGTGATCATCCATCAACTGCAAGTGCAATTGCAAAAGAAGTTGGAATTTTACCTGATAATGTTAATATGTTATCCCAAAATGTTATTAATTCAATGGTTATGACTGCTCCACAATTTGATGCTTTAAGTGAAGAAGAAATTGATAAATTACCTGTTTTACCTTTAGTTATTGCAAGATGTGCACCACAAACTAAAGTTAGATTAGTTGATGCATTACATAGAAGAGGCCAAATTGTTGCAATGACTGGTGATGGTGTTAATGATTCACCTTCTTTAAAGATTTCAGATATTGGTATTGCAATGGGTAAAAATGGTTCAGATGTTGCTAAAGATGCTTCAGATATTGTTTTAGCTGATGATAATTTTGCTTCAATTTTAAATGCTGTTGAAGAAGGTAGAATTATGAGTGATAACATTCAAAAATTTGTGGTTCAATTATTAGCTTGTAATGTTGCTCAAGCTTTATTCCTTTTAATTGGTTTAGTTTTCAAGGATAAAGATGATTTTTCTGTTTTCCCATTATCTCCAGTTCAAGTTTTATGGGTTATTGTTGTTACTTCATGTTTCCCTGCAATGGGTTTAGGTGTTGAAAAAGCAGCTGATGATATTATGGATAGACCACCAAAGGATGCAAAAGATTCAATATTTACATGGGAAGTCGTTATTGATACTTTTGTTTATGGTTTTGCAATGGCTTGTGCTTGTATGATTCCTTTCATTATTGAAGTTTATGGTTATGGTAATGGTCAATTAGGTGAAAATTGTAATAGAACAGATTATGCTGATACATGTCATCATGTTTTTAAGGCAAGAGCTGCATCATTTGTCACTATGACATGGTGTGCATTAATTTTAGCTTGGGAAGTTATTCATATGAGAAGATCATTATTTTTAATGCATCCTGATGCAGAAAATATTAAAACTCAATGGATGAAAGATTTATGGGATAATCAATTTTTATTTTGGTCAGTCGTTTTAGGTTTTATTACACTAATTCCAACTATTTATATTCCAGTTATTAATGATTATGTTTTCTTACAAAAAGGTATTTCTACCGGTTGGGCATGGGCATTTTTATGTTCTCTGTTCTTCTTTGTTATTTGTGAATTATGGAAGTACGCAAAGAGGCAATACTTTAAAGGTGAAGTTGCACATAATCCTGAAGATGATTTGGAAAAGAATGGTGCATTTAGCTCTTTTCATGAAAAGTTATAATAATAATAACAACAACAACAACATACAACAATTTATTTCTTTACTACTACAATTACAACCATACAATGATAATGGTTAACGTTTATATTTTAGATTACTTTTTATATTATTCTGTCTGGTTTTTTTTATTTATTGATTTTTCTTTTACATTTTTCAAATTTTCATTTCTATTTTACTTTATTTTTATACGTTTTTTATAGTTTACGATGAATTTCATTACAATTTTATTAATTATTGATTCGTAGTAGTAATATTATATTCAAAAATTTAGAAAATGCATACACAACCAAAATAAAATAAAATAAAATAAAATAAAATAAAATATCGTAAAGCAAAGGATAGATAATAAAAATCGAATAATTTATATAAGCATATTGATGAATTAATGCTTGGTAACGGATGCAAATGGTGGATGAATTTTTGGCAAATCTTTGTATCTTTTATTAAGTTCCTCCTTACTAATTTTTTTAATTTGCATAATTTGAGCATCTTGAATCATTAAAGTTTTATAATAACTCCATTTAAAAATTGTAAACCAAGTATTATAAAATTTATAATCAGGCCATAAAGTATTTGGATATTCAATAACCGAATCTTGATGACATTGCCAGAGCATATAATCACTTAATCGTGTATGACCTGAAGTTCTAACTAAAATATCAACTGGTTCACTATTTGATTCATAATAAAAATTATTTTCAAATAAACTTTCATTAATTTCACCACATGTAATTTCATTATTTGAAATTTTTTCAATAACTTGATCAGTAGCATACCACATATCATCTCTTGATGTGTATGGGAATGCAATGAAAAGGATATGTTTGGTGTGATTCTTAGTACGTTCTTCAACCATTTCGATATCCTCTAAAATATCTTCAGGTAAATAAGACTTATTGCCGATAATTTTAACTTTGACATTATGTAAATCACATAATTGATTTTCACTTGAAATGATAGCCAATTTGTATTTTAATAATGAAAAAATAGTATCAATTTCTTCAGTTTTCCTATTGAAATTTTCAATGGAAAAGGCATAAGTTGTAACATGCTTAACACCAGCTCTAAAACAACAATCTAAAACTCTAACTAATGCATCTGCACCTAATCGATGTCCTTCCTTCAATGGTAGATTGTGGTTTTTAGCAAATCTACGATTACCGTCCATAACAAATGACATATGTTTTGGAATTGGTCCTGTTTTGAGAACATTGATTAACATGTTTTGAATTGCACCTTCAAGGATTGAAAATCCTGGGATAAAGCTAAGAAACATTGAAACGTAAGTATCCATTGTAAGAAATATAATATTACTACTTTAGTACTGTGTGTGGAGGGGAGAGGGAGGGTAAATACTTAGAGAAATAATGAAAGAAAGGGTAAAGAAGAAGCAAAAGATCTCATGAGCCTTATCTTGATTCAAATGGAAATAGGATTTTGTTCATGAATTGGACAATCCGATGAGCCTCAACTGTTGCATGGATGGATGGGGTGGCTATATCCTATTTAAAGTTAAAATGCTGAGCCTTCTGCATCTTGCCATCGACGCGTCGATCGTAAGAGTCCGTTTGAGGGACTATTGTGTAGATGGATTAATAATCACTTTTTCTTATTCGAATACTAGGAATACTAAGATAGTAATATGATAAAATAGCATTGAAAAAAATAACATGTTATAGCGTATATATCATTACAGTAAATTAAGTTAATTAGATAGACAAAAAAAGAAGTTTTTTTTATTTTTTTTTTTCAGTATATTATAGTATCAAGAGGCATATCATACTTATAATAATGCAATTGCACCTAATGCTAATAAACCAACACCTGGAGCAACTAATGCTGCACCTGCAGTTGAAACTGAAGTGGATTTAGATGCAGAAGCAGAAGTAGAGTGAGTTGCGGATGAAGTGTGTTCAACTGAGGTAATTGGAACAGAAGAAGTTTTAGCAGAGGAAACTGGTGCAGAAGATTTTGATTTAACTGATGAAGCTTCAGAAGATTCAGAAGATTTAGAAGCGGAGGTTTCAGAAGCAGAAGTTTCAGTAGCAGAAGTTTCAGTAGCAGAAGTTTCTCCAGAGGTAGCAGTAGCAGAAGCAGAAACAGCTAATTCTGGTAAAATTCTGGATGAGTACCATGGAAGTTGTTCTGCGAACGCGGAAATTGAAGCTAATTGAGATGCGTCAACTAAAGTAGTGTAGGAATCGTCAGTGTAAGTTTGAGCTTGTTGGTATAAAGCTAATAATGGAGCAACATCAGCAGCAGTGTTTTGTTGAACATAACTTAAGTATTGATTGACGTTAGCACCAATATCAGAGTTAAGAGCAACTAAGACGTTTTCTGCAGAGACTGCAGCCATTAAAGAAGCAATAGAAAGGATAACAGAAGATGATAATTGCATTTTTATAGAGTAGCAAGCCTTGAAACGAACGATTGGATTGAAAACCAAGTGAAAGAAATGTACAAAGGATAAAGAAAGGTTACAGAAAAAAAAAGAGGAATTGCAAGCCAATGGAAGAAACCATGGCTATTTATAATAGAAGCAAATACGCCACCTTCTGAATTTCGTGTTCTGTTAACTTTGTCATGTGAGTGAAAAATTTAAAGTTGGGGCATTGTGCAGTTGTCCCGCATTTTCTAGAATCAGACAACGATGTCAACACGGGGATGGGGAGGGGATGGTGGAGACGTGGGTCGGACCGAAGGACATTTCGTGGGAAAGGTTATGCAGCACAAAGAACACAATCTCGGACGGATACCTGCCATCCCATCCCAATTCTTATGACCATGGCGTGCAATGAGAAAGTATCGTAATACCTTCGGTAGAACTTTCGGCCTAGGCGTTAAGTTTGGGTGCGGCAGTCACTTTGTGGTCAAATAGGGTTAATCAATAATAATTAACAGAGGCTGGGGTTTTTGCGTTTTCTGCTTTTTGGCTTCTGGTTGGGGTTTTGGCGTGGCGCATGGTGTGGCGGGTGCTGGGGCGAGAGGAGGGGGTGACTGGGGCCGTCGATCGACGTGGCCATCTGGGCTAACATGAATTTCGTTCTCAATTTCATCTAGATCTCAATCTCTGGATTTGCCCTCTGGCTAATCTCTAGGATTTCGGTTCTTCTGGTCAAAACCATTCATTATATAGCAGCTCCAATATCACAATGTTCCTTACACGAAGTGAGTATGATCGTGGTGTGTCCACATTTTCACCAGAAGGTCGTCTTTTTCAAGTTGAATATTCTCTTGAAGCAATTAAATTAGGTTCAACTGCTATCGGTATTGCAACAAGTGAAGGTGTTGTGTTAGCTGTTGAAAAAAGAGTTTCTTCATCTTTATTGGAAAGTGATAGTATTGAAAAAATAATGGAAATTGATTCTCATATAGGTTGTGCAATGTCAGGTTTAACCGCTGATGCAAGATCAATGATTGACCATGCAAGAGTTTCTTCTTTACAACATGATTTATATTACCATGAACCAATATCTGTCGAAAGTTTGACTCAGTCCGTTTGTGATTTAGCTTTAAGATTCGGTGAAGGTGCATCTGGTGAAAAAAGGTTGATGTCAAGACCTTTTGGTGTTGCCTTATTAATTGCTGGTTATGACGATGTAAAAGGACCTCAACTATATCATGCTGAACCTTCTGGTACTTTTTACAGATATGACGCAAAGGCAATTGGTTCCGGTTCTGAAGGTGCCCAGGCTGAATTACAAAATGAATACCATAAATCCTTAACCTTAAAGGAAGCCGAAGTTTTAGCTTTAAAGATTCTTAAACAAGTCATGGAAGAAAAATTAGACTCAAATAATACACAACTAGCAAGTGTTACCAAAGACGATGGTTATAAAATATATAAAGATGACCACGTCGCAGAAATCATAGAGGTAGTGAAACAACAAGAAAGAGAGAGCAATGAAGATGACAATACAAATGATAGAATGGAAGAATAATTAAAGAAAACAAAATAATAATTTATTTTTTTCATTATATAATACAATCTATATATGTAGCTTTTGTTTTTTTTGTATAAAATAAAATTCTAACGATTTGTTAAAATATCTAAACAATTTGAATATTCTGGGAAATCTTTTAGTTTTGCAATTACCGACTTTTCTAGCTTATTTGCATTTTTATAGAATGTTGTATTTTCACCATTATATTGTCTACAATTGTTAAAGATTAACTTACAATCATAAATAAAATCGTCCATCGATTCATATTTATCATTCTCTAGTTTGATTTCCATTGTACTTATATCCATTGGTTCTTTAATAACTTCATAATAATCAGGGACTTCTAACTTATTAACCGGATTCAAAAATGGCCAATTTGATGGATGGTTTTGCATTTCCGTTAAAATCGTTAACATTGCAATATAATGCGCTCCACGTTTTGGCTTTTGTGCCAAATCGTCCATTTCTCTCGTCCATCCAGCTTCTTTAATTCCTGGTATGTCAAACGGATTTAGTGGCTCAAAATTTTCCTTTTTAAAATGCTCTAATCCTTTATGAATTATATGTGACTTACCAATTGATCTAACTTTACGTAAAATCGCAGCCTTTTGAACTGATAAAATCTTATTACTATCCAAATATCGAATTCTTGGTAACATTGAACATTGCATCAATGTACCACCTTCATAATCTTTAATATAACCCATCCAAACTTTCTTCGGTAATGTGATTTCCTTTGTGAATCCTTGCTTTTTGAAATACCCAATTGCATAATTATCTGCATATGTTAAAAAGTACTTTATTTTTGTCGTGTTTCTAACGTAATCTTTTAAATGATTCATTAAGTGTGCACCATACCCTCGAACTTGTTCAGTTGATGAAATAGCACAGAAAACAATTTCTGCAAACTCATGACTTTCAAAAGGTCGGATTGTAATTCCACCAACAACCGTTAGTGGTTTTCTAACAACGGCTATCGAAACGTGACTCCTGTCATAAACTAATCTTGCAATATAAGCTTTTGGCATTTCTGGTAATTGTTTTTGGAAAATATTCTTTAACCCTGTGAGTACAATCATTGAATCATGTGAATCATCATTATTAACAACTCTAAATTCGATGACATTTTCTCTTTCTTCAATAACTGATGGTCTATCCTTATACGAATATGTATATCCATCAAATTCATAGGTATGTAGCCTTTTCTTTTCTTCATCGTTAATACCACTAGCCCCTATTATTTCATCATTCTCGTCATTTGGATCAGCGTTCATTTCTTGATCCTTTTGTTCTGGTTCTTTATCTATTATTTCATCTTCAATTTGGTTGGCTTCTTCTTCATTTTCTTCTTTTACACGTTTCACATCGTCCTTTTCTTGAATATCTTCCACATCTTCCAGTTTCCGTTTCACTGGTGACATCTTTATATCTTCAAATGTAACTTTAAACAATGGAATAATATATGAAAATCTCAATTTTGATTATTATTTCCACATCCAGTGGAGATAAAATGCACAATTCATGTTACAAAACAAGAGAATCGAGAGAATTGAAAATCCGCGACGACCGACCGAATTTTCCAAGAAAAGAAAAAACAAATAAAAAAAAAAAATGGCGGGCAGAAGTCAAAATTTTGTTTTTCCTTTATTTTTTTTAATCCGTCTTTTTAATAATTTTTTTAAATGTTTAATTTATTTCCCAAAAACTCTTTTATTTCCTCCTTTCTGTAGACTATAGTAAATCTCCAAATTCCATCTAAACATATTCAACAATGTCTGGCCAAAGTGGTGATATGATCATTTTACCAGGTTCTCAAGCATTGTCTAATTTCAGAGTTTCAAACTTGATCTCTGATATCAATAATTCTGTCAATTCATCTGTTGTTACGGATGTTAAATCATGTCAAATTCATTATGTTCATTCCAAATGTTCATTAGATGATGCAACTGTTTCAAAATTACAAGTTTTATTAAAATATGATAACGATTTAGATTTAAATGATGAAAAGAATAAATTATTATTCGATTTAGTTCAATTAGACGGCGATCATCAAGATTCAGTCTCTAAACTTAATTCATCCTTAGATGCAGATGCCTACTTAATTAGAATCTTACCAAGAGCGGGAACTATTTCTCCATGGTCATCTAAAGCTACAAATATTACAGAAGTTTGTGGTTTAGGTGATAAAATTGAAAGAATTGAAAGAGGTTTAGCAATTTTATTATATGTTAGACCTGGCTTCCCAATTTTAGAATTTTTAACGAAAGATCAATTTTCTTGTTTTGCTTCTGTTTATGACAGAATGACTGAAACTTTATATATCAATGAACATATTCCAAAATTCAATGATTTATTTGAAGAACATTCTCCAAAACCCTTAGTTCATGTTGATATTATTTCATCAAAGGAAAACTTAATCAAAGCAAATAAAGAAATGGGTTTAGCCTTAGATGATGGTGAAATTTCTTATTTAATTGATGCATTTAAGAATATTTTAAAAAGAAACCCAACCGATGTTGAATTATTTATGTTTGCTCAAGTTAACTCCGAACATTGTAGACATAAAATTTTCAATGCAGATTGGAACATCGATAACGAAAGCAAGGATATGTCATTATTCCAAATGATTAGAAACACTCATAAATTAAATCCAAAATACACAATTTCTGCATATTCTGATAATGCAGCTGTCTTTGAAGGTTCACCAGCTTATTTCTACGCTCCAAACATTGAAAATAAAAATTCATGGAATGCAACAAAGGAAACTGTTCATACATTAATTAAAGTCGAAACCCATAACCATCCAACTGCTGTTTCTCCATTCCCTGGTGCTGCAACTGGTTCAGGTGGTGAAATCAGAGATGAAGGTGCTGTCGGTAGAGGATCAAAACCAAAATGTGGTTTATCAGGTTTTTCAGTTTCTGATTTATTAATTCCTGATTTAAAACAACCTTGGGAATTAAATGTTGGTAAGCCAAACCATATTGCAGCTCCATTAGATATCATGATTGAAGCTCCTTTAGGTTCTGCTGCTTTCAACAATGAATTTGGTAGACCTTGTATCACAGGTTATTTCAGAACTTTAACAACCTCTGTTAAAAATGCTGAAGGTAAAGAAGAAATCAGAGGTTTCCATAAACCAATTATGATTGCTGGTGGTATGGGTGCAATCAGACCTCAATTATCCTTAAAATCAGACTTCAAGATTACTCCAGGTTCCGCAATCATTGTTTTAGGTGGTCAATCTATGTTAATTGGTTTAGGTGGTGGTGCTGCATCATCAGTTGCCTCTGGTGAAGGTTCTGCAGATTTAGATTTTGCTTCCGTTCAAAGAGGTAATCCAGAAATTCAAAGAAGAGCTCAACAAGTTATTGATGCTTGTAATAGTTTTGGTATTGATTCCCCAATCCAATGTATTCATGATGTTGGTGCAGGTGGTTTATCAAATGCTTTACCTGAATTAGTTCATGATAATGGATTAGGTGCAAAATTCGAAATTAGAGATATCTTATCTTTAGAACCAGGTATGTCACCAATGGAGCTATGGTGTAATGAATCTCAAGAAAGATATGTTTTAGGTGTTGCACAAAACAATTTAGAAGTTTTCAAACAAATTTGTGAAAGAGAAAGATGTCCATTTGCTGTTGTTGGTACCGCAACTAGTGAACAAAGATTAATTTTGACTGATAGATTGTTAGGCACAACTCCAATTGATTTAGAAATGTCCGTTTTATTCGGTAAACCACCAAAGATGTCAAGATCTGATGTCACAACATCTCTTCAATTATCCCCAGTTGATGTTCCAAACATTTCTATTAATGACGCAATCTCAAGAGTTTTACAATTACCATCAGTTGGTTCTAAATCTTTCCTTATTACAATTGGTGATAGAACTGTTACCGGTTTAATTGATAGAGATCAATTTGTTGGTCCATGGCAAGTTCCAGTTGCTGATGTTGGTGTTACTTGTACTTCATTAGGTGATGAACTGATCAAGACCGGTGAAGCTTTAGCAATGGGTGAAAAGCCAACTTTAGCAATTATTGATTCTGCTGCTTCCGCAAAGATGTGTATTGCTGAATCATTATTAAACTTAGTTGCTGCTGATATTAAGACGTTGGATATGGTTAAAATTTCTGCTAATTGGATGTCATCTGCTTCAACTCCTGGTGAAGGTAGTGCATTATACAAAGCAGTTCAAGCAATTGGTTTAGATTTATGTCCAGCTTTAGGTATTGCAATTCCTGTTGGTAAGGATTCAATGTCGATGAAAATGACCTGGGACAATGATACTGTCATGGCACCATTATCATTAATCAGTACAGCATTCTGTGGTGTTACTGATACCTCAAAGACTTGGACTCCACAATTACAAAACATTAAAGATGAAACTGTTTTAGTTTTAGTTGATCTTGCTGCAACTGTTAAAAAATCTTTAGGTGGTTCTGCATTAGCGCAAGTTTTCAAACAACTTGGTGACTCATGTCCAACTGTTCATGATACCGCAATTTTGAAGGGTTTCTTAGAATCTGTTATCGAATTACATAACAAATTTAATGTTTTATCATACCATGACGTCTCTGATGGTGGTTTATTTGTTACATTATTAGAAATGGCATTTGCTGGTAGATGTGGTTTAAATATTGATTTAACCAACAAGACTCAAGATGCTTTCACTGAATTATTTAATGAAGAATTAGGTGCAGTCTTCCAAATTAGAAAATCTGAATACGAATCGTTCGTTAAAATCTTCCAATCACATGGTGTTTCAAGTGAATTCATTTCTATCGTTGGTACTCCAGTTTTCGATTCCAAACAATCTATTGACGTTAACTTCAATGGTGTCAATGTTTACTCAGGTTTAAGATCTAAGTTACAAGAAGAATGGAGTTTAACATCATACCATTTACAAAGATTAAGAGATAATCCACAAGCTGCTGATCAAGAATTTGGCAACATTTCAGATAACAACGATCCAGGTTTAACTTATGCATTAACTTATGAACCAAAGAATGATTTAGGTATTAAATCATTAACAACTAAACCGAAGGTTGCAATTTTAAGAGAACAAGGTGTTAACGGTCAACAAGAAATGGCATGGTGTTTCCAACAAGCTGGATTTGAAAGTATTGATGTTCATATGACTGATATTATTTCAGGTAGAGTTTCCTTAGATGACTTTGTCGGTATAGCTGCATGTGGTGGTTTCTCATACGGTGATGTTTTAGGTGCAGGTAATGGTTGGGCAAAATCTGTTTTATATAATGAAAGAGCTAGAAATGAATTTTCTAAGTTCTTCAATGAAAGAAACGATACATTTGCATTCGGTGCTTGTAATGGTTGTCAATTTTTATCTAAAATTAAGTCATTAATCAAGGGTGCAGAGGAATGGCCAAGTTTTGAAAGAAATAAATCCGAACAATATGAAGCAAGAGTTTGTACATTAGAAATTACACAAGAATCTAATGAAAATCCATGTATCTTCTTTGATGGTATGAACGGTTCTAAGATTCCAATTGCTGTCGCACACGGTGAAGGTAGAGCACAATGGGAATCTACCGAACAAATGGAATCTTTCATTAAAAATGGTTTAGTTGGTGCAAGATATGTTGATAACTACGGTGTTGCAACTGAAAGATATCCATTCAATCCAAATGGTTCACCAAATGGTATTACTGGTATTAAGAGTATGAATGGTAGAGTCTTAGCAATGATGCCACATCCAGAAAGAGTTTGTAGATTAGAATCAAACTCTTATTATCCAGTTGAAGAAAGTAAAGAATGGGAAGGTTACGGTCCATGGATTAGACTTTTCAGAAATGCAAGAAAATGGGTTGCTTCTAACGAAGCTAAATAGTTTTCTTACTAGTTACTTTTTTTACATTTATTTATTTTTAATCTTGAATTTCCGTCTATTGGTTTACTTTTTGTGTATTTACTTTAGTTTAAGTTTCTTAATTGAGAATCCGAAAGAGAAATCCATGTTGATGGAAAAGGAACGAGCGGTACGAATTTTACGAGCGGCACGAGCGAAGCGACCGTTCAGCGAATTTGTAACGTTGGGCTTCTAGTTGACTCTTTGGGATTATTTTCAAGGTAAATTTGACAACTGTTAGAACTTTTTTTTATTTTTTAAGTCGTACGATTTTTGGGTTTCTAAAGAGAACGTAACATCATGAGTCAGTATGTCTTTAGGTTGGGAGACTTTTCAGACGGCGTTTGTTTTGGCTTGATAGGCTTTTTTATCTTTCTGTTAAAAGAATAATAAAAACAAGACGCCAAATTTTATATTTGTTAATAATATACTAATGTGTTTTACCTTCTTTCGGAAAATTAATGCAGGGTTTTAGGTTCACATACCATTGATATTCCATCAATAGAATCGTTTTCTACAGTGTACAGCACTGTCAAAGAAATTCCAGGATTAAATTTCATGGAAAAATTATGGGCATCTTATTATGTTTACATGAATAACGATATCTTTGCAACTGGTTTGCTCTTCTTTTTACTTCATGAAATTATGTATTTTGGTAGATGTCTTCCATGGTATATTATTGACAGAACACCATATTTTAAAAAGTATAAGATTCAACCAAATGTTTATCCATCTGATAAAGAACAGTGGGAATGTACAAAATCTGTTTTAAAATCACACCTCTTCGTTGAAGCATTCCCAATTTGGTTTTTCCATCCAGTTTGTGAAAAGATTGGTATTTCTTATGATGTCCCATTTCCATCATGGATTAAAATTGCATTACAAGTTTCACTTTTTTTCTTTTTAGAAGATACATGGCATTACTGGTTCCATAGAGCTATCCACTATGGTTCCCTTTATAGAATTATTCACAAGCAACATCACAGATATGCTGCTCCATTTGGTTTAGCTGCGGAATATGCACATCCAATTGAAGTTATGTTGTTAGGTTTCGGTACTGTTGGTATTCCAGTTGTTTGGTGTTACTTTACTAGAGATTTACATTTATTCACAATCTCTATTTGGATTACATTAAGATTAATCCAAGCAATTGATGCACATTCAGGTTACGAATTCCCAATTTCTTTGCATCACTTCCTTTTCATCTGGGCGGGTGCTGATCATCATGATGAACACCATCATCATTTTATTGGCAATTATGCATCATCATTTAGATTATGGGACTATTTCCTTGATACTGAAGCAGGTGCAACCGCAAAGCAAACTAGAGAAAGTAAGAATAAAACAAAAGCTGAAAAAGTTGCTCAAGTTAATTAACTTAGATTAAACTGAATTAAACTTATCGCAGTTTAATTCTATTATTTTGTATTTTCTTAGACTTGTATTTTTACAGTGTTTATGGTTATCGTCCATCAAGTAATAGATATCCTTATGCCAATCAAGCTGATTGTTCAAGAGATGTTTTTGTTGGTGTACCTCCAGTTGCTGGTCCTCTTGCTTGTGATTTGG